>JAVGWX010000008.1:40448203-40748203 GCA_036924085.1 Ariolimax columbianus | reverse complement strand
TACGATGAGGGAAGCGTGTAGGTTGAGTGTGAAAGAGTTTGGCGGGGTTATAGGTTGGGTTATGGGCGTGGTGGTCGGTCGATAGAAGAAATGTGCGGGTTGATGAAAGAAGAAGAGGTGGGTCGAAGGAATTGGTCGGTTGATGGGATGAAGAGCTGAAGGAGACAAATGATAGATGGTTGATAATGGTAGATGGGTAGGGTTGGGCAACTTGAGGTGGAGATGAATGAATGGAGAAGAGAGAAGAGGTTGGGTGGTTGAAGGAGAGAAATGGGTGAATTTATAATGAAAAATGTGTATGGCTGGAAAAATTGAGGGCGGGGGTTGGAGAGATTAATGAATATAAACGGGGGAAGTGAATGGCGGTTTGAAGGAAAGAGACGAGGAGTTGAAGGGAAAGGCAATAGACGGGTCGATAGGAATGAAGAGATTGGTGGAATATTGTAAAAACTTGTCTAAAATTGAACCACGTGAAACTGTCAATATTCCGGTATAACTCTAATAATGTTACGACGTCACTATGTTATCATATCAGCCCCGCCTCTCCAAGCAGAAACGGTCACTCATGTTTGCTTTGTCCAGAAAGTTGATAAACATCTCATTACTTGACACAAAAGTGGTGTACGCCGGATGTGAGATGACCTTCTCTGCAGCTCTGACCTATGCAGTACCAGTGATGTCTGGCAGGGATAGACAATAAGGGCATGTGTTACAAATGCCAGTCTGTGTATTGATCGTTGCAACCGATAGAACTGCATGACTGCGTCAAATTATTCAATTGTCAGGAAACTACGGTAAGCTTTTGTTGTCATTTTCGTCCGTAATTGATGACGTTGCTTCCCTTCCAAACCGTGCTGTACTTTTTGGACGATACGGCAGAGCGAGACAATAGAAGAGCATGTACAATTATTATTATTATTATTACTATTAATTTGTTGATGACGTAAGTGCTCACGTGGTATACCATTGAGAAAGCCCAACAATCCTTGAACGAAATAAATGGGGTCAGCAAAGCTGCTGGTCTGAAGATAAATACAAATAAAGCACATTGCCTCATAAACCTTTACTGCCCAAAGCGTGGACATCAAACTAGGAGAGGATGTGTCAACTCATATATCTACCTAGGCCAAGAGATAAATAGCCCTAACACAATTGACCATGGGATCTTGTGCGACGAAAAGCAGCTTCGTATTCCTTCAACTTCATTAAGGCAATTCTCCAAGATATGAAATAACACACCCGTTTAATGCTATGGTCTATTCCAGGAATGATTTACGGATGCGAAGAGTGGAGCATGCGCAAAACAGATGCCGAGAAGCTTCCGATAAAATGTCGATAAAGGAACAGATCAGAAACGAAGAAATTCGGCATAAAACGCTATTTCGGGACGTTGTAGGAGCAGCTATATCCCGCAAACATTGATGGTCTAGATATGTAGTATGCATGCCTGACAACAGATGGTGGCCACGGACTGCTCACCTACGCTATTGTAAGATGGATTGATCAACCAAAGCCCTAGACCCGAAAAGGTACAGCCCTGTAAACGTTCAGGATGCATGCATAATATTGTTGGCTTCCTCGTCTGTGACATATAATCTGGACTGCAGCCGAGGATAATGTGATGTGATTATTATCTTCTTTTATCGTCTGACTTTCTACCGTGTTGTAGCCCAGTGTCGTGGTATGTTTTTGTCGTTCGCCTCTTTCGTGACCCGAGTAACATGTGTCATCATTTTACGACATGTCTCTTTTACGCTGTCTATCCACCTTTTACTCGGTCTACCTCTAGTCCTTCTTCCTGATATTCTCCTGTAGAAGGTTGCATGAACAACCAACTGTCTCCATTACTAAGATACCCCAAGATTTCCCTTCAAACAAAAAAGCAGATGGTACATAATATCTTCATCCCAACCATGTGCTACCAGTGCCAAACATGGACATTGAATAAGGCACAGAAACGAAAGTTAGCCACCTGTGAAATGTGGTGCCTACGAAAGGTCACTAACAACACCAGAAGATACAGAATTACACATATGAGTATTTGGGAGAAGGTTGGAACAATTCTCTGCCTACAGTGCATAGAGCCACAGAGAATGAATTGGTTTGGCCACATTGTGAAAATGCAACCAGACCATATTTTTATTATTATTATTACTGCGTGTGGGGATGGGGGGGGGAGGGGGAACGCAAAGCTGGTCACCTGCTTCGAAGAACCGATGACCGTTGGAGCACAGCGGCGACAGTCTGTTACCCGTGAGACAGAAGACGACCACTGGGAAGACCACCTACGCGCTGGACACTCCCTCGAACTCAGAAACAATATATACGATTCTACAGAAGGGAAACTTATCATCCACTGGTCCACCGTGGCCCAAGACAGAAGACAATGGAAGCGAAGTTGGGACTCTCGGCGGCGTAACCACCTCTGAGGAATGAGTCGTCCAGTAATTACTATTATTATTATTATTACGAGGCGTGTTCAAATGAAACCGGACGAAACTGCAACAAATGAACATACGTACGATGTGCATGATGGCGTCACTTCTGATGTAAACAGCACACACCAACCGTCAAGTTTGGAAAATGTCATTATCCTCTGACTCATAGTTTCATCAGCAGACCGTTAAAAACATGGAAGGTGTAATACGGAATCCAACTAGAGTTGATCAGCGAGCGGTGATTAAGAATCTAACAGCTGACGGATGCCGACCAGTTGACAGGCATCGCAAATTGCAGGCAGTGTATGGTGACAAGAGTGTGTCGAAAACAACAGTGAAGAACAGGACAACGATGTTTAAAGAAGGACGTGAGTTAACGCAACAATTTGCGCCTGACCTGGTCATGGAAGATCTTTCGTTAACTCACGTTCTTCTGTAAACATCCAGGGTCACGAAGTGCAGGTGGCGAAGGATCTTGACAGTTCTGGGACACTGGCCCTGGCACTAGCAGTCAGCTTGCAATTGCTGGTCGTTACAGCTGATCAACTATTCGGCATCTTAATTCCGAACCTTCTAATTAAATCCATCATCCAGTTTATAGCGAATCGTGGATGCATTTGTTTCCAGCGTCGTGTTATTCTGATGACAAGCGCGAAACAGATACAAGCCGCGACAATTTCACTTCACCTAGTACTGGATACAGCACATTTCACCTAATACTGGACACATCACACTTCACATAGTAATGAACACAGCACATTTTATCCAGTACTGAACACAGCACACTTCACATAGTACTACTGGATACAGCACACTTCACATAGTACTGGGTACAGTACACTTCACATAATGCTACTTGACACAGTACACTTCGCATTGTACTACTGGACACAGCACGCTTCACCTAGTACTAGACGCGGCACACTTCACTTACTACTGTACACAGTACACTTACCATTGTACTACTGGATACAGCACGCTTCACATAGTACTACTGGACACAGCACACTCCACCTAGTACTACTAAACATCCATTTCATCTAGTAATGAACATAGCACATTTCATCTAGTACTGAACACAGCGCATTTCATCTAGTACTGCAAACAGCACACTTCACCTAGTACTGAAGACAGCACATTTCAACTAGTACTGAACACAGCACACTTCCCACTTCACCTAGTACTGGGTACAATACACTTCACATAATACTACTTGACACTGTACACTTCACATAGTACTACTGGACACAGCACACTTCACCTAGTACTAGACATGGCCCACTTCACCTACTACTGTACACAGTACACTTCATATAGTACTACTGGACACAGCAGACTTCACATAGTACTACTGGACACAGTACACATCACCTAGTACTGGACACAGCACAATTTACCTACTACTGGACACAGCACACTTCACCTAGTACTGGACACAGCATACTTCACATACTACTAATGGACACAGCACACTTCACATAGTATTACTGAACACAGCACATGTCATCTAGTACTGAACACACATTTCATCTAGTACTGAACACAGCACATTTCACCTAGTACTGAACACAGCAGATTTCATCTAGTACTGAAACACAGCCTACTACATATAGTATTACTGGACACAGTACACTTTACATAATACTACTTGACTCAGCACACTTCACCTACTACTGGACATAGAACACTTCACATAGTATTACTGAACACAGCATACTTCACCTAGTACTGGACATAGCACACCTCACATAGTACTGAACACAGTACGCTTCACCTAATACTGGACACAGTACGCTTCACCTAGTACTGGACACAGCACACTTCACATAGTCCTGAACACAGTACGCTTCATCCTAGTACTGGACACAGCACACTTCACATAGTATTACTGGACACAGCACACTTCACATAGTACTACTGGACACAGCATACTTAACCTAGTACTGGGCAAGGCACACTTCACATAGTACTACTGGACACAGTACACTTCACCTAGTACTGGACACAGCACACTTCACCTAGTACTGGACACAGCATATTTCATCTAGTACTGAATACAGCACATTTCATCTAGTACTGAACACACATTTCATGTAGTACTGAACACACATTTCATCTAGTACTGAACATAGCACACTTCTCCTAGTACTGAACAAAGCACACTTCTCCTAGTACTGAACACAGCATATTTCATCTAGTACTGAACACAGCAGATCTCATCTAGTACTGGACACAGCACATTTCATCTAGTACTGAACACAGCACACTTCACCTGGTACTGAACACAGCACATTTAATCTAGTACTGAACACAGCACACTTCAAATAGTACTACTGAACACAGAACACTTCACCTAGTACTAGACACGGCACACTTCACCTACTACTGGACACAGCATACTTCACATAGTACTGGACACAGCACACTTCACCTACTACTGGACACGGCACACTTCACCTACTACTGGACACAGCACACTTCACCTACTACTGGACACAGCACACTTCACATAGTACTACTGGACACAGCACACTTCACATAGTACTACTGGACACAGCACACTTCACATAGTACTACTGGACACAGTACACTTCACATAATACTACTTGACACAGCACACTTCACATAGTATTACTGGACACAGCACACTTCACATAGTACTACTGAACACAGCACACTACACATAGTACTACTGGACACCGTACACTTCAAATAGTACTATTGGACACAGCACACTTCACCTAGTACTAGACAGGGCACACTTCACCTACTACTGTACACAGTACACTTCACAAAGTACTACTGGACACAGCACACTTCACATAGTACTACTGGACATAGTACACTTCACCTAGTACTGGACACAGTACACTTCACATAATACTACTTGACACAGTACACTTCACAAAGTACTACTGGACACAGCACACTTCACATAGTACTACTGGACACAGTACACTTCACCTAGTACTACTGGACACAGCACACTTCACCTACTACTGGACACAGCATACTTCACATAGTACTACTGGACACAGCATACTTCACCTAGCACCCAAATGCGGTTGAAAACAACTCAAAAGCTCTCCATAAATATTTGATGATACAAGGAATTAATAATTTAATACTTTTCCCAAAGGGTTAAAAAGAACAAATTCAAAGATTGGACAAAATGAACACAACACAAAAAGACACTCAGAGCTATGCTAAATGAATATTGTTTTTTTTAAATCTACTTTAATGAGATGTTAATGGTGTAAACCTGAACAAAATTATAAAATTTATTTTTATGAAATTCTAATTTTAAAATGTTTCAATATTTATAAAATGTATCTTTTGTATCACAGACTATGAAGCCCATGGTGGAAAGCCTAAGCAAGGCAATAATGCAAGCCGCCACTGAAACCATCCCAAGATAGGCAGAGAAAAATTATAAGCCCTATTGGAATGATGAGTTGCAGAAAGCGGAAGACGCAGTCACAAATGCTAGGAACATGGCAGAGCGAGAACAATCTATGGAGGCAAATATCGCCCTCAAAGCCACCACGGCGAAATACAAATACACTCTAAACCAAACAGCAAGAGAAAGCTGGAACAACAAAATAGAAAGCCTCAACTTAGACAAAGAAGGGAACAAACTATGGAAGCTAGTCAGAGGCATGAATGACGAAACTCCGTCAAACAAACAAATTACCATCAAGAAGGGCGAAAACTTGCTCACTGGAAAAAAAGCCGCAAACACCTTTGTTGAACACTATGCCAGAGCGAACCACATAGATGTCCCTGCAGATAGGCATACAGACATTAGTGAAGAGCAAAAGGGGCACGACAACATCAATATGGCACCAGAAGAGCATATGATGGCAAAATTAACAATGAACGAAATGGAAGAGGCCATGAGAACATTAAAGAAAAGGAAATCTCCCGGAAAAGACGGGATAACAAACGAAATGATGGGGCTGGGCCAAACAGCAAAGAGGAAACTGCTATCCGCCCTGAACAAAAGCTGGAAAAGGGGTATTGTACCCCAGGCATGGAAAGACGCAGTACTTGTACCAGTACCAAAGAAAGGAAAAGACAAAACAGATCCAAATGGATACAGGCCTATCAGCCTACTGAGCTGTGTCGGCAAACTGATGGAACGTACGATAAACACCAAACTGATGTGGCATCTGGAAGAAAAACGCATACTAATTCCACAGCAAGCAGGCTTTACACAGCACAGATCCACTGAGGATCAGGTCATCCTCATAGCCCAGGAAATATAAGATGCCTACCAGGAACAGAAACACACAGTAGCGGTTTGGGTGGACCTGGAAAAGGCATTTGACAAAGTCTGGAAAGAGGGACTTAAAGTCAAGCTAAGAAGTAGTGAAGTTTGTGGGAAAATGTACAACTGGATCAACCACTACCTCAAAAACAGAACGGCCAGAGTTCAAGTACAAGGGCAGATGAGCAAAAAGGTGACACTTGAGCAGGGAGTACCCCAAGGGGGAGTACTGTCACCCACACTCTTCCTGGTGTATATAAATGACATTACAGAGAATATACCAAGAAGAGTCAATGTTTGCAGACGATCTAGCTATGTGGACCTATGAAAAGAATCTCACCATAGCAAGAAATCGGATGCAGCAGGCCCTAACATCGCTGGAAGAGTGTGCGAACTTATGGCTGGTCAAAATAAACGTGGAAAAAACGACATGTACAATATTCTCGCTATCAATCAAACCCCAAAACACAAAATTAAGTCTAAACGGCAAATACCTGCAGCCAAACGACAACCCAAACTACCTGGGAGTCACATTTGATCGGCGCATGACATGGAAAAGTCAGATCGAGAGAAACCGAATGAGAGCCAGAGATAGAATGGCAATCATGAGGAAACTTGCTGGCACAAGCTGGGGAGCAGACGAAAGTATACTAAAGAAACTGTACACTGGAAGAGTGAGACCAGTTCTCGAGTATGGCATTGCGGCATGGACAACAGCAACAAAGGCGAACTTCGATAAAATTAGCAAACTCCAAAACCAAGCCATGAGAGTTATAACAGGAGGCATGAAGTCAACGCCAATTGTAGAACTGGAAAAGATTACAAAACTGCAATCCATGACCGATAGAAGAGACTGCAGAGCCCAGCTGCAATCAGAGAAACTCAGAAGACTGACTGACCATCCAATGCACCAGAGACTAAACAATTTCGGAAATGGGAAACTAAAGCGAAGAAACTTTGCAGAAATAGCCAAAGCAAAGATGCACGAAAACCCCATGAACGCACAAACACCAAAGCCCATCCCTACTGTACGAAAACCTACTTGGAGGCAGCATATATTTCCAGAGGTGGTAGAAAATATACCAGGTATTGGAAATAAAAACTGCCAGTCTGAAAAAGAAAGAAGAGATACTACACTGAGTTACATAACGGAAAACTACCCAAGCATGGACTGGACCCATGGATACACCAACGGTTCCATAACAAATACAACACAGAACGGAGGGGCAGGAGCATTTCTGAACCTACCAAATGGCAGAAAAATAACACTGTCATTCGCTACTGGAAAATACACAAGCAATTTCAGAGCAGAGGCACTGAGGACAGCAGTGCAAGAAATGGTGACAGGTAAAAGGAATGAAAGCCACATAGTCCTGCTTACAGATGCTCTGGTCGTAGTCACAGCACTAAAAAGCCAGAAAAATACTGAACTTAATGATTTAAGAGCAGTACTCTGTCAACTATGCCAGCAGTCCGCACCAAAAAGGGTAGTGGTGCAGTGGGTTCCATCCCACTGCAACATCCAAGGCAACGAGGAGGCAAAAGAAGGTGCAAAACTACCACAACCAGATACTAGTATGACATACGAAGAGTCAAAACGGCTTATTAGACCTAGATACATGACCAAATGGGAAACCGAACATACTGGCTACACCAAAAAAGATGCATATTACCAGTTGAAAAGAAGAGACCAGGTCGTGGTCTTCAGACTTCGTACTGGCCACAATAGACTGAGGTACCACCTATTCAACAAATTGAAGATAGGTGGTACCGACGAATGCTCGTGTGGTACCGGGAAAATGACCGCTGAGCATTTGCTGCAAAACTGCCCGACATACGAGGATCAGAGAGAGCAGATGTGGCCATCACCAGTGGCAACACTAGACAAGCTCTATGGCAGTGTCGACAGCCTCATGATGACCGCTGCCGTTTTCGAAAAAATAATGACTGCGTACGATGAAGAAGAAGAAGTATCACAGGCTGTGTCAATTTGTTAAACTTTAGTTCATTTTGTATTTAAGAGCCTTCTCTAGTTTACCCAGCTATAAATGGGTACCTGACTCCTGATATATGACAATGAGAGCAGGAACTGTTTGCCTCAGAAGCAGCTGAGATCTGGTGCCCATTTCTCTTCATTGAATCATATTGTTGTTACGGATCAAGCAGCATCCGGACTCTAGCCCTTCGGCCCAATGCCTTATCTTCTCTCAAGACAACACACGCTCTCACAAAGCTCATCTTAAGCAGCAAACAGATAAAAATGTTGATACCCAAATTCTTCCATACCCACCATATTCTCCTTAACTTAACATATTTATACTGGCTTAGAAGACTCTGCAGAGTCTGTATACAACCCATTTCTTTTACATTCGTTTGATCTAAAAGTGCATATACGCATTCAATCTATTCTTGAATGTATTAATTTACCCTGACTCCACTATTTCCAATGGCAATGCATTCCAAGTATTCACCACTCTCTGACTAAAAAAATAAATATTTCATTGTATCAAAGTTGAATCTTTCTTTTAAATAGTTTGTGAATGTGCAATCTTGTTCTCGTAGGCAGCTGTATTTTTTTAAAATCCTATAAAAGTAAAACAAAAACACAAAAAAGATTCCATCATGCCATGCAGCATATAGGAAATATGGTGTTGGTTGCATATTACTTTGTGACCCACGGCACATAGTGAATGATGTGGTCAGCATTACACCTGAGGCCTTTGCTTTCCAGGTTTTTTTTCTTATAACACCTGTATTAAATCACCTGAAATTCTTCTCTTTTCTAGACACTGTAGGCCATTGTGACTCTACTATACATTTTTCACAAATCTTACAAAACAGCTTAAAGGAAATCAAAGGAAGTCATACTGGTATGTGGAAGGAAGTCATACTGGTATGTGGTAACTGGTTTAATTTTTAAAATAGGGTGTTCTATTCCCAAGGTCATGCAGAGACAGCAGAAGAGTCGAATCAGGTGGCAGTGATACTGAAAAGAAATAAACTCTGTAAAAAATGACATTTCCATCATGATCAGCTTAACGACATGCTCATGGCAAATGATAAAGCTGCAACAATTTGATGTGATATAAACATGTATAATAACAATAAAAATTGAAAGAACTATAAATGATATATGCATGACAAAAATATTTTCATATAATTGTAACAAAAAAGTGCAACTGAGTAGTGCCAGAGTTGAAATGTAAGATTTCAAGCATGTCACAAAGGTGACTAGAGAAAGTTTTTTCATGGGACTAGCAACTTTATCATTGCTATTCTTTCTTCTTCTCCATTCATCCTCAGATCAAGGTCCCAATTTCTCTTTAAAAGGACACCTTTGTTTGTAAAGCTGTTTTATTTCCATACAGCTTTTGTCTCATATCTGTCTCACGAGGCCAGTATTGTTCTCTCTTTTCCTGCATGAGCTTGGAGCTTTGCAGGATGTGTTCCACGGTCATGATATGCTCCCCACATGGGCACCTGTCATCTGTCCCAACCCTCAATTTGTTGTAAAGATAACCCTAGAGTCTGTTATGCCCAGTTCTCAGTCTAAAGATGATAACTTGGTCTTCTCCAATTAAGTTAAATAGCTGTCTTCTTATCGGAAGTTGGGGTGTCGATCAGCCCATTTTACCCTAAAGTTGGCTTTAATTATGGTTTGGTCTCATTATATGTGATACTCTAATCATTGCTATTGAAACTGCCACTTGCAAATGTTCATATATAGGATTTCTGCAATGGAGCAAAAAGGCGAACCAGTCTACAAAAAAGGATAGTGTCTTAACAAATGGTACTATTTGCCTGCAGTGCATACACATTAATGATGGTAGCCAGAGGTTGTCTTGTGGGCTCGAGACTGTCTACTTGTGTCATCAAAGTTTTATGGGCATGACATTATGACACTTCCCTTTACTTCATCCCATGACCTCTTGAGATCGTTGCGGCACCCCTTTCTAACACCTCCACAATACTGCGACACCTTTCTCTATCTGTGGTTGCTTTTTGTGCCTCATCGGGTCGTAGGTTAGTCCATTCATGGATGTTGTCTTTCTATCGTTTTCTCAGATGTACCCACCTTCACTTGCCTTGTACTGCATTCTGTAGTATCGTATTTGCAAGGCCTTTGAACCTCGAGACATGGCCATACCAAGTCAACTTTCGTCCTTTGATCGCTGTGAAGAGATCGTCATTACGTTTCTGACAAGAAACATTCATTTCAAGAAGTCATATTTTGAAATGATAAGAAGCAAGAACTCAACAGGTTAGGCTATTTGTCTCCTAATCAAGGAAAATGTAGTTAAAAACATCAACAATGTAGAGCTGCAGGTCCAACTTCGTCTCCAGCGGACCCTGTCTTGGGCCACGTAAGTCCAGTGGGTGTTAAGCACTTCTCTAGAGGTGTCTCGGATGTTGTTTATTACAGCAAGGGAGTCTGACCAACGCATTGGAGGGAGGTCTTCCGCGCAGTCTCTTTTTGCCTCTAGGGTACCAGATTCCCATCGTTGTGCTCCATCAACTATCATTTCGTCGCAACATGCAACTTACCCATCTTCTTCTTCTTCTTCTTTGCGTTCAGGATATTTTGGTCAAGCTATATCTGCAGGCCCGTCGCCATGATGAAGTCTGTAGTCTTCACCAAGTTGGAGCGGCTGCCCCACAGCTTTTGTCTCAGCTCCGCACCCTCTGTCCAGGTCTGGCATCTCATTTCCCTATAGATTGGGCATTCCTGTAGAATATTCTCAGGGTTCTGGAATCCTGTTCGTCATGGGTACTCGTCGGTGTGTGAGATCTTCAGTCGTATAGATGTTCTAGTAGTCTGTAGTGTCCAGTTCTCAGGCGAAATAAGGTAGTTTGTTTATTTCTTTTGAGTTGGTGAATTGGGTCTAGTGTACTGCTTATATTTCTGTCTTCTCTCCATTGGTTATATATTGATTTCTGATGATGTTCTTGATTTTTCTGTATGGTACTCGATGATTTAATTGTGCCTTTTTGCTGCCATAATGCTCTCTCGTTTCCCATGGAAATGGGAAGGTAGCCACTGGAGTGCTACTGTTGAGGATCTCTGGAGTTTTCCTAGTTCTGCTCTGATCTCTGATAACAGTGGTTCGTTTTTTGTTTTTTGTATTGTCCTACCCATCTATGTTTTGCCTCGTCTGCATAGATCAGCACATCATTCACCAAGGACAATCATAGCATGTCAGAATTATGATTTTGCATATGTTAGTTCCGGAGAGTGATTCCGACCAACCGACTCTTAAGAGAGGTCTGGGTCACTCTCACTTTGTCCTCTTGTGATTTTGTTAGTGTCCATGTCTCTGGACTGTATTACATCACAGGGAGCACAGTGGAATTGAATAGTCTGTACACTGTGTAGACAATCAGCCTTTATTCCTCACCAGAAACTCCAGGAATGAGCAGCAAAAGTCATAATCACAATTTTGATTGAAATGACACAAAAACTAGGGCTCAACAGAATATTGGCTCTGTATCACTTCGGGTACAGAATTGAACTCCCGATATCAGCACATTTCAGTTGACTCAGCTGTTCATTTCTAAATGGGTATCTGACCTACTGTTAGGGAAAGAAAGGCAGCGAGGAAGGGAACTGTCCACTTCCACCTCACACAAGCTATGGCTTAGTACAATGTAGTAGTTTCTTCCATTTGTCCCTGATGGCAGTTACTGCTACGAGACTTGATTTGATTGCCTCTCAGTAGAATAGAGCATTCAATAAATCGTTCGTACTTGGTCAAACAGTGCACTGTAATCAGATATGAATAGTTGTGTATCTTTTCAGCACTGACAACAACACAATGTCAGACAAAACATGATTTTGGCAATGAATGTTGAGACATTTTGATACTTCAGGGGGCACAGCGGCAGATGTAACTGCTAGAATTAGAAAGACGAGGACAGCATTCCTGTTTCTTAATAATATATGAAAATCCAGACTAATTTCAAGTTAAGATTGTTCAATGTCATGTTATTATTTCCGTACGGAGCAGAAACTTGTAGAACGAAAAAGACGATGCAAGAGAAAAAAAGAGAAAATGCCAAATAAATGTCTATGGAGGATAATAGGGACGATTGAAGACCTCTGGAAAAGGAGCCAACAACATCCAGTGGAGCAACAGATCAAACATAGGAAATGGAATTGAATAGGACACCCGCAACGGAAATCACCATCAAATGTGCTCAGAAATACAATAGACATAGAATCCACAAGGGAAGAGGAAGAAGAGAACGAAAATGAACTTCGATCCCTACACTTCAACTGGAGAGAACTAGAAAGGGCAGCTCCAGATTGAAGTTGCTGGAGGAGGGTTGTTAATGGCCCATGCCCTGAAATGAGTAACATGCATTGATGTTGAAGTGTTATAATTGTGATTTTGTTAGATGTACCCATCTGTTTTTTGTCCCTGATGAAGACCTTGTGGTTATAACCTGGGTTTCATTTTGTTTCTGTACCAGCACAGTAACTGAGCCATGCCTGTTTATGTTATTATCAACTTTTTACCTTCAATACCTCCACAGCTCCAATTTGTTATAACAATGACAGTACTCAAACAACTGAGTTTAACAACTTATCACAGGATAAAGAAATACAGCAATAGCCCGCTTAGCTGTGTCGATGTCTTCCATAATAAAGAGAATGTGTGGAAACTTTGTGACAAGTTGCAAGTAAAGAATATTTGTTCGTGGCAACGAAAGATAAGAATTTATCTGTGCTCAGTTAATGTACAAAACAAACAAAAGAAAAGAAAGTGAAGTTATTGGCAGACCAGAATTCGAACACAGAACCTCCAGATGACGGAAGTGCCTTGTCTCAAGAGAGATTTGTTAACGCACTAGACCAGCAAGACACCCCAAAAAAGGTGTCAACACTTGTGACTATGGAATATTGGCCCAGTTATGTGTATGTTTAAGTCCTGTATGGTCTATGCTTAATGTTGTGAAGGTTTGGAAGTCATTGAGTCTATAAATTTGTCTGCATCGGACTCTGACCATATTCCATAGTTGCAAGTGTTGAATGATGAATGACTGACCTAGTTGTGACACATTTCTTGGGGTGACTCACTGGTCTGGTACATTAACTCATCTCTTTTGTGCCTAGACGCTTCCGTCATAATAGCTCTGTGTTCAAATTCTGATCTGTCCATTACTTCACTTTTTTTCTGCTCTAACAAACAAATGTTACCCGATCTTGTGATTGCTATCACCAACAAACATTATTTCTTCCACAGTAATATAGATTTAACTCTTTCAGGACCTGATTATCTTGTTAGGTTTTGACCAAATTAGTTTTCAGTTTTGACAAAAGAATCACTGCATATCTTTTTCTATGTAACTACTTCGCACCATAACAAAGATAAACATATTAATATTATATATCACTGGGAAGCGAAATGGTTACAGGAAATTAACATATCAGTAAATTGTTGATATTTAATTATTTGGCAGAATAAATAGGCTGTAAAAACCAGAAAATATTAAGAAGCAGATAATTTATATGTCCATGGTTTAAAGTGTTGCTATTTTTCTAGCAATTTTATACACAATAATCGTCCTTCAAAACAGTTTATTTTATGCATTTATGTAAATAAATATCTAATTTATGTACATTTGTCTCAATGACTCCAGAATCAATAACAATATGACAAATGTGTAGCAGCAGTGAGCACACTTATTTGAAATAAACAAAACGTTTGCAACACCTAACTCGCTGATTTTGATAAGATTTCATTAAGATCAGTATTCTAGTCTTAGCAGTAACGTAGCGGGTCACATAAAAACCTGAATCGCCGATCTGTGAAACAAAGAAACTTGTTGTCCATTATAGTGGCTAAAGATCCTGTAGGGTTTCGTTAGAGAGCCACTATAAAAGCTATAGGTCCGGAAAGAGTTAATCAAATAAAGGTTATTAAACAATAGCAAGAGTAAGAAAAACACTCAAGTTCATTTTAGACAGTTATGAGTAATTTAGCAAGTGTGAGATGATATTACAAATATATAGCTCTGGTGATATATAACAAATGTACAAAAGTTATCACATGATACAGCAATACCCAGTTTATCACTGCAGATAACTACCAAAATAATTGAGTAATAATCAAGGCTGGTAAACTATATTATTTAGTTCTGTCAATGAAAGAAATCATCCTCACTGCTTGCAACTTGGGACTCAGCCACTCATCACAATCATGGATGGTTGGCGCAACATATCATTGACCCCTAAATAACCTACCTACCTGTCCCAACACTATTTTCGGTTGATAACTACAATTTCTCCTGCATTATTGCCATTCAGTATCACCCTGTAGCACCCGACATGTACCAAAATTTAAAAGGAAAGGGCCACTGCAACGTTTCAAGTATGTCTTCTTCTTCGTATGCTGTGAGACGTCGACTTCAATTTGTTCAAAGACAGCAGCGGTCATCCTGAGGCTGTCATAGAGCTTGTCTATTGTTGGCACTGATAATGGCCACATATGCTTTCTCTGGTCCTCGCATGCCGGGCTATTTTGCAGCAGATGTTTAGGGGTTATTTTCAAAATACCACGAGTGCATTCATCAGTAGCACCTATCTTCAGTTTATTGAATAGATGGTACCTCAGTCTGTTGTGGCCTGTGCGGAGTCTGAAGACCACCACCTGCTCTGTTCTGTTCAACTGGTAAATAGCATCCTTTCCTGTGTAGCCAGTATGTTCTATTTCCCATTTGGCCATGTATCTGACCCTAATAAACCTTTTGGACTCTTCGTAGGTCACACTAGAATCTGGTTGTGGTAACCTTCCACCTTCTTTCACCAGTCTGTCTGCCTCCTCGTTGCCTTGAATGTTACAGTGGGATTGAACCTACTGTGCCACGAATCTTCTGGGTTTGGACTGCTGGCATAGTTGACAGAGTAATGATCTTAGACCATTTAGGTCTGTATTTATCTGGCTCTTTAGCGCTGTAACCACAGAAGCGCATCTGTAAAAAAAACTACCTAGCTTTCATTGCTTTTGCCTGTCAGCATAGCAAGTATGTCATAAAAGACGACTAAAGAGTTGTGCAATGAGCTAGCAACCTCATCATGTAAAACAATTGCTCTGAAGCCACCGCTACAAATGATTGAATACAGGCTTCCTGTAAAGGGGCCAGCTGTAGTGGTGGACCTAGGATTCCCTGGAGCGAAAAGGTAAATCAGTCAGTCAGTCTGAAGCAAAATATGAAATGGAGAACTCCTCTCTTGACACTGCTGATATACTTTCTGTCAAGAGTCATTTTCACAAAGCTTCTCCACTCTAACATGATTTCATCAACTTTCCTCTTGTTCCTTTGCGCCCTTCTCGTCACTTTCTACTTTATTTATTTCTCTAATTATCCCATTTATCATTGGCCAGTTAGTTAGTCATCGAATCATTTTCATTGCACACGGAGCAAGTCAATAAGCACTAAAATCTAATCCTCAGTATCTCCGCCAGTATGTGATGACTGACCGTTCTGGTCGGTGCTGGTTAACAAGACGTCTTTGTATTCCCGTACGGAGTTCATACCAGTCGAGGCAAGGACATAGAGCCCAATTCAACCAGTCGAGGCAAGGACACAGAGCCCAATTCAACCAGTCGAGGCAAGGACATAAAATCTAGAACAACTCACGAATCTTCTTTTCGGCCGATTTCCCTTATGGCGGTAAGGATATCAGTCAATTGATTTGCCGCTCGCCACCATAGCTGTGCTCGCCAAACTGTGAGCCCTCTTGTTGCCTTCGACATCCGCATGTTCCGAAACAAGTATGAAGGTGATTCTCTGTAACCTTGACCGACCTATCAACTCCAATCATTGGCACAGCGGAAATCCTGATTGCACCTTCTTGAGTATCCTCATTGAATCGCTGAGAATACATGCATGTGTGGCACTCAATAATTCCAGCCAGATCATCGCCTTCATAACAGCCATGATCTCCATGGTCAGACTGCTTGTAGTCACCGCAAAAGCCCTACACTCCTCCTTGATCGTTCTCCCACCTCTCTGAGCTGCAAAGGCACATTTGCTCCTCAGCCCATTGGAAAAGATGTTCATTGGGTCAGAAGCTGTTGTTGTACGAAGCTACTACCAAGCGGATCATTATCACTCAGGGGGAAGAATGCAGAGACTGGTGCAGTGGGAAAGCGGACCTTGAGGTTAAACAACTAATCAGTAAAAATGTCCAGGATTCTGATGATGTCATATACACTGATGAATATGTGCGCTACGCAATAAGAAAGTCGGTTGGGGCTTTTCTTCAAGAGTGAGAGGCAGGGGCGTTGCTGAGAGCAGCATCTAGTGGATCTAGTGCAGCATCTCAATGGAGATCGAGACAGTGACTTTGGGGTGGCTATCTGGAACATCTTTAATAAGGGCCGTAGTCATCTCCGATTCTTATTCCATGCTTCGGAAGGTGCAGAAGGGAAGGCTGTTGCATGAGTGGATAGCGAACATGGAGACCTCGGACGCCCAGGAACTAGTGTGGATCTAATGTTCTAGCTATGCTGGGATTTGTGAGAATGAAAGAGCTAACATCCTGGTCTTTGGGGGATTCACAGCTAAAGGTGACATTTTGATAATGATCAACGGCCACCTTTTGTTTGATGACACTGCAGTCGATGAACCAGCAATGCACAGGACACTACAGTCGATGAACC
This sequence comes from Ariolimax columbianus, assembly GCA_036924085.1. NCBI lineage: Eukaryota > Metazoa > Mollusca > Gastropoda > Stylommatophora > Arionidae > Ariolimax > Ariolimax columbianus. The sequence goes on along the minus strand of JAVGWX010000008.1, from coordinate 40,730,828 downwards.
AGCAAGGCACAGATTGCAGGATTTTTAAATCATCTGCGAGCCCAGCAGAGAGGGGCATCTGAGAGGATGAAGCAGGAGTGTGTACAACCAGGGAACTACATGAACAATGAATCAGTATCTACACTCTCAGCCATTTGCTGAGAGACTGAGCACCTATGAGTCTGCCCGGTTTGCAGAAACATTGATCCTTAAAAGAAAAGAACTTGCACTGAGTTCTTCATTCATGTCAGATTTGATGTGCTAACCTTTCTGACTGTAGTGCAATGCAAGACTTCTCAGCACGTTACCACTACGGAGATCACATTGGCTATCCCCCCACCTCATTGACCAAGCTGTTTCTAGGTGCCTGACGTGGACATGAGGTAAAATCCTAGTCAATATGTTTCACCTGGCCCTCATGTAAGTAACCAAGTGCCCAGGCTTGCAGTTTTAAACAAAAAAGTCGGTCGCTAATGTTTTAACCTTAAATATAAGTTCAGAAAGAATGAATCACAATGAATCTGTGGTGCTAAACAGGGTATTACTGTGTTGGGATTGCTTTGAATAAAATATAGAAAAATCCTCAGATTTAAACTGTATTGTTGGACACTGTACATAGATGTGTGGTGCTTTGCGATTTCTTTAGTACACAATTTCATTAGTGGATGGAGGTAAATGATTTCTTTACTTGATTGAGGTAAATGATTTCTTTACTTGATTGAGGTAAATGATTTCTTTAATGGATGGAGGTAAATGATTTCTTTAGTTGATTGAGGTAAATGATTTCTTTAGTGGATGGGGGTAAATGATTTCTTTAGTGGATGGAGGTAAATGATTTCTTTAGTTGATTGAGGTAAATGATTTCTTTAGTAGAATGAGGTAAATGATTTCTTTAGTTGATTGAGGTAAATGATTTCTTTAGTGGATTGAGGTAAATGATTTCTTTAGTGGATTGAGGTAAATGATTTCTTTAGTTGATGGAGGTAAATGATTTCTTTAGTTGATTGAGGTAAATGATTTCTTTAGTGGATTGAGGTAAATGATTTCTTTAGTTGATTGAGGTAAATGATTTCTTTAGTGGATCGGGGTAAATGATTTCTTTAGTGGATGGAGGTAAATTATTTCTTTAGCTGATTGAGGTAAATGATTTCTTTAGTGGAATGAGGTAAATTATTTCTTTAGTTGATTGAGGTAAATGATTTCTTTAGTTGATTGAGGTAAATGATTTCTTTAGTGGATGGGGGTAAATGATTTCTTTAGTAGATTGAGGTAAATGATTTCTTTAGTGGATGGGGGTAAATGATTTCTTTAGTTGATTGAGGTAAATGATTTCTTTAGTGGATGGGGGTAAATGATTTCTTTAGTTGATTGAGGTAAATGATTTCTTTAGTGGATGGGGGTAAATGATTTCTTTAATGGATGGGGGTAAATGATTTCTTTAGTTGATTGAGGTAAATGATTTCTTTAGTGGATGGGGGTAAATGATTTCTTTAGTTGATGGGGATAAATGATTTCTTTAGAGGATGGGGGTAAATGATTTCTTTAGTTGATGGAGGTAAATGATTTCTTTAGTGGATGGGGGTAAATGATTTCTTTAATGGATGGAGGTAAATGATTTCTTTAGTTGATTGAGGTAAATGATTTCTTTAGTGGATGGGGGTAAATGATTTCTTTAGTGGATGGAGGTAAATGATTTCTTTAGTTGATTGAGGTAAATGATTTCTTTAGTAGAATGAGGTAAATGATTTCTTTAGTTGATTGAGGTAAATGATTTCTTTAGTGGATTGAGGTAAATGATTTCTTTAGTGGATTGAGGTAAATGATTTCTTTAGTTGATGGAGGTAAATGATTTCTTTAGTTGATTGAGGTAAATGATTTCTTTAGTGGATTGAGGTAAATGATTTCTTTAGTTGATTGAGGTAAATGATTTCTTTAGTGGATCGGGGTAAATGATTTCTTTAGTGGATGGAGGTAAATTATTTCTTTAGCTGATTGAGGTAAATGATTTCTTTAGTGGAATGAGGTAAATTATTTCTTTAGTTGATTGAGGTAAATGATTTCTTTAGTTGATTGAGGTAAATGATTTCTTTAGTGGATGGGGGTAAATGATTTCTTTAGTAGATTGAGGTAAATGATTTCTTTAGTGGATGGGGGTAAATGATTTCTTTAGTTGATTGAGGTAAATGATTTCTTTAGTGGATGGGGGTAAATGATTTCTTTAGTTGATTGAGGTAAATGATTTCTTTAGTGGATGGGGGTAAATGATTTCTTTAATGGATGGGGGTAAATGATTTCTTTAGTTGATTGAGGTAAATGATTTCTTTAGTGGATGGGGGTAAATGATTTCTTTAGTTGATTGAGGTAAATGATTTCTTTAGTGGATGGGGATAAATGATTTCTTTAGTGGATGGGGGTAAATGATTTCTTTAGTTGATGGGGATAAATGATTTCTTTAGAGGATGGGGGTAAATGATTTCTTTAGTTGATGGAGGTAAATGATTTCTTTAGTTGATTGAGGTAAATGATTTCTTTAGTGGATGGGGATAAATGATTTCTTTAGTGGATGGGGGTAAATGATTTCTTTAGTTGATGGAGGTAAATGATTTCTTTAGTGGATGGGGGTAAATGATTTCTTTAATGGATGGAGGTAAATGATTTCTTTAGTTGATTGAGGTAAATGATTTCTTTAGTGGATGGGGGTAAATGATTTCTTTAGTGGATGGAGGTAAATGATTTCTTTAGTTGATTGAGGTAAATGATTTCTTTAGTAGAATGAGGTAAATGATTTCTTTAGTTGATTGAGGTAAATGATTTCTTTAGTGGATTGAGGTAAATGATTTCTTTAGTGGATTGAGGTAAATGATTTCTTTAGTTGATGGAGGTAAATGATTTCTTTAGTTGATTGAGGTAAATGATTTCTTTAGTGGATTGAGGTAAATGATTTCTTTAGTTGATTGAGGTAAATGATTTCTTTAGTGGATCGGGGTAAATGATTTCTTTAGTGGATGGAGGTAAATTATTTCTTTAGCTGATTGAGGTAAATGATTTCTTTAGTGGAATGAGGTAAATGATTTCTTTAGTTGATTGAGGTAAATGATTTCTTTAGTTGATTGAGGTAAATGATTTCTTTAGTGGATGGGGGTAAATGATTTCTTTAGTAGATTGAGGTAAATGATTTCTTTAGTGGATGGGGGTAAATGATTTCTTTAGTTGATTGAGGTAAATGATTTCTTTAGTGGATGGGGGTAAATGATTTCTTTAGTTGATTGAGGTAAATGATTTCTTTAGTGGATGGGGGTAAATGATTTCTTTAATGGATGGGGGTAAATGATTTCTTTAGTTGATTGAGGTAAATGATTTCTTTAGTGGATGGGGGTAAATGATTTCTTTAGTTGATTGAGGTAAATGATTTCTTTAGTGGATGGGGATAAATGATTTCTTTAGTGGATGGGGGTAAATGATTTCTTTATTTGATGGGGATAAATGATTTCTTTAGAGGATGGGGGTAAATGATTTCTTTAGTTGATGGAGGTAAATGATTTCTTTAGTTGATTGAGGTAAATGATTTCTTTAGTGGATGGGGATAAATGATTTCTTTAGTGGATGGGGGTAAATGATTTCTTTAGTTGATTGAGGTAAATGATTTCTTTAGTGGATGGGGGTAAATGATTTCTTTAGTTGATTGAGGTAAATGATTTCTTTAGTGGATGGGGATAAATGATTTCTTTAGTGGATGGGGGTAAATGATTTCTTTAGTGGATGGGGGTAAATGATTTCTTTAGTGGATGGAGGTAAATGATTTCTTTAGTGGATGGGGGTAAATGATTTCTTTAGTGGATGGGGGTAAATGATTTCTTTAGTGGATGGGGGTAAATGATTTCTTTAGTGGATGGGGGTAAATGATTTCTTTAGTGGATGGGGGTAAATGATTTCTTTAGTGGATGGGGGTAAATGATTTCTTTAGTGGATGGGGGTAAATGATTTCTTTAGTGGATGGGGGTAAATGATTTCTTTAGTGGATGGGGGTAAATGATTTCTTTAGTGGATGGGGGTAAATGATTTCTTTAGTTGATGGAGGTAAATGATTTCTTTAGTGGATGGGGGTAAATGATTTCTTTAGTGGATGGGGGTAAATGATTTCTTTAGTTGATGGAGGTAAATGATTTCTTTAGTGGAGACAGATACATGATCTCTCATTCCTACAAATCACAATTTAAACAGCCTCTTGAAACGAATTATGTACAAATAGCGAGGCTCCATTGTACTTTCTGTCCCCCCTCGTTCCTCTTGTTTCATATGTTATAGTGTGTTGTACTGTGCCTTGCGCCTGCCTATTGACACACACACACACGCACACAAACGTTAGAGACTAGTAAACTTGGAATCCTGGTATTCAAACAGGCATGTTAATGTTGCCAGGTAGCAAAGGCTTTGGCTATATGTAATTGGTTATTTTGTTAGAACTTCCTGCAGCTTACTAGGCCTGGGGGAAGGTACAAATAATTTGAGTAGGTTTTTAACTAGAATTTGCACGATCAATGGCTGTTGGGGCTATTCTTGTCTATTTCTAAGGCCGTTGAGACTACTCTTGTCTATTTTTAACTGCCAGAGGATTTTTAACGTGCCTGACACTATTTTTTGTCTTTTTTTTTGTTTTACATTTGCCTTATTTCTTTCTTCCCAAAGGCGGTGTGCGTTGCACTATGTTTTTATTTTCCGCCTGTTGGCCGAGCATGCATTTCATGTAAGGGCCTGCTTCCTCCTGTATTTTCTAAAGATTTGCTTCCCCGGGGTAACGGTCGGTGCTGTGATTGGGGAGTGAACCCAGCACCTTCAGCTTGTGAGCTGTGTCACTTAAACACTAGCCCACGCAGTCTCCCATGCTCGACAATGAACACAGGATTCCAATCTCACTACCAGTAGACCAGAGGAATTTTTACAAGAATCCCCCACGTGAAAAAATTCCGGTCTCTACCATGATTCGAACCCGCCACCTCCAACACCTGAGGCGGACACCTTACTGCGAGACCAATGAGCCTCCACCTAGTGAACAGTTGGACAGAATGTTGTAATGCAACACACCTTATTCACCTCTTACAACAAAAATAGAAGCTGTATTCTATCCTCCTCAATAAGAGACCTTGTGGTCCACATTGCTAGTTGTCTTCTATATGTTCGTTATGAAGCACACGGTCGCCACTAGATGCTAGTCTTCTGCCAGGAAGCCAGCATCAAAAGTAAGCACACAAAGTTATCTTGCAGTGGTGCTGTTTGTGTTTTATATGATGAGGCTGCTAGTCCCATGGACAACCTACAGTTGCCTCCTTCATTGTTGGTTGAAGTGGCTCTTACCACTATGAAAATGGGGTTGGGAGCCACAAGCCGGATACTATTTGGTTATATATAGTTTACGTAGGGATCAAGACGATGAGCAGTGCATGAGCTGTAGCGGTCAATGACTCGGGGCCAATGAACCAGAGCTGCCAAAACCCTTCCCCGCCTCCACTTGGTGATCCTGGATAATAGGCTGCAAACAGAGCAGACTGGCTAATAAGAAGGGATCAGAGAAGGAAGGCTAACCCGGTAACCTAAAATGTCCGCTGAAGTCGGATCAAAAAGTACAAATATCGCAGTCAAGCTGTAAACTATGCCACAACGTATTTCGGTCTCCGGACTACATCCTGCTACTTGCAAATCCCTTTTCAGGGCTTGGTAGCGGGAGTTCAAGAACGAACGGCGAAGAAGATTATGTATTTTATGCAAGAATTACATGATAACTTTACATGACATTCAGATAACAATATTAATGTGTTACGTGAATTATAAACACAATTACGTGATAAACATTTATATCACATGTGGATATTGCTGGCAATTACATGATAATATTAAGGTAGAATGTGATTTTTTTTAAATGACATGATAATATTATGTTGGACGACATACCTCAAAACAATGACATGATAATATGAATGTGGTATGTGTTAATGCAGAATAACCCAAGCAAAATCGGTCTTCCAGCCCATGACAGGAACATTGAGCAACAAAACCTTGTCATTGGAACTGAGAAAGAGGGTCCTTGGATGAGACATGGAACCAGTACTGACATATGGCAGTGAATGATGGACAATTACCATGCGAGCGCTTAGATCTTTGGAAGCAACGGAGATGTTGCTTTACAGAAGAATGATGCGGATCCCATGGACTACAACGAAGCCTAATGATACAGTACTCGAGGAGGCACAAACACAAAGACAACTTATTGCAAGGATCAGAACAAGACAGTCACCCTGTTTGGGCATGTTATGAGAAAAGGTGGCTTGGAGCACGTCATGACAACGGGAAAGAGAGCAGGAAAGAGAGACAGAGGAAGACCAAGAAAGAGGATGCTGGACAGCCTAAGAAAATGGCATGGGCGACAATCAACAACAGAGTTGATAAACAACATACATGTATGGAGATACATGATCGTCAACGCCAACCGGCAGGGCACCTGATGTTGAGGATGTGTTAATGACATAACAATGACATGATAATATGGAAAACGTTCTAAAAATAATGGCACGATAATAGTAATGTAACATATGTTGAATACATAACAATGACATAATATTAATATGACATATGCTCATTGTTGACCAAACTCAAAGTCTACCGTGCAACCATCATTCCAACCCTACTATACGCTTGGACATGCAAGGAGGTTGAACCACTTCCACACAGGTTGCCTGAGGCGAATATTCCACATCCGATGGCAAGATCGTGTCACTGACATCGAGGTTCTCTCGAGGGCTAACATGCCCAGCATCCATGCACTGCTAGAAAAGCACGACTAGGATGGGCCGGACACCTCGTCCGTATGTCAGAGAGAGGGCGCCCAATAAAACGTTTTAAAGAAGGTCTGAAGGATTCACTAAAAAGTTGCCAGATAGACATTGACACCTGGGAATCTCTTGCGCAAAACAGATCTGACTGGAGAAGCGCAGTCAAATTGGGTGTAGCTGCTGGTGAAGACGAACGTGTTGTGAAAGCCCAGAGCAGACGCGAGAACCGGAAATCCCGAACAGCGGGAACACAATCCCCTTCTACAAACCTCGTGTGCCCGATATGTAGCAGATGTTTTCGTGCCTGCATTGGCCTGTTCAGCCACATGCGAACTCCACACCCAACAGGGAAATCTCTGACAAGGATGATGTCGGCGGTCCTCATCGACAACGATGGACAGCTATTATTATTATTATTATGCTCATTGCATAACAATGGCATGGCAATGTAAGATGCATTCATTACATAACAATGACATGATGTCAATGTGGGATTCATTCATTACATAACAATGATATGATGGCAATGTGCAATGCATTTATTACATAACAATGACATGATATTAATGAGGTATGTTCCCAAAACAATGACAGGATAATATTAATGTCATGCGCTCATTACATAACAATGACATAATATTAGTAAGGTGTGTGCTCATTACATAACAGCTACATGACAATATTAATGAGACATGTTATGACATTACAATGACATGATAATATGAGTGCGTCATGTGATATTTCCACAAGTGGACCCTTACTGGGGTGGAAAGAACAGAACCGCTGCACCTCCGTGCATGTAATAAAGGATGACTAAAGAGCTACCAAACTCATTGTATTAAACAATTGTTACAAAAACCACCACTGTAGTTTGGCACAGGCTTCCTAAAGGAGGCCAACATAGTGGCGGTCCTATGCTCTGGCCAGATCAAATAAGGGCAAGAAGACGATGTGGATATTACATAACAATGACATGATCATATTAATGTGGCATGTGGATATTACATGGCGTGTTCAAATTAAACCAGACTTAACTGCACCAAGTGAACATTCCTACGATGCGCATGATGACATCACTTCTGGTGTAAACAGTACATACCAACCGTCATGTTTGCACAATTTCATTATTCTCCGACTCATAGTTTCTTCAGCAGACCATTGAAAACATGTCGGGTGTCTTTCTTGCCGAAGACGGATGTGTCAGACCAAAAAATGCAAATATCGCAGTCAAGCTGTAAACTAGCGACACAATGCATTCCGCTCTCCGGACTACATCCTGCTACTCGCAAAGCTCTGTTCAGGGCTTGGTAGCGGGAAAGAGAGAACAAGAGGAATGGCGAGTTTGATACAGAATTCGTCCAGAGTTGATTAGCTAGCGGTGATTCGGTTTCTAACAGCCGAAGGATGCTGGATCAGTTGACATTCATCACAGAATGCAGGCATTGTATGGTGACAAAAGTGTGGCGAGCGTAAGCTCCAGCGACGGTCCACCCAAATTGCTGCATACATTTTGGTGAGCGTAAGCTCCGGCGACAGTCCACCCGAATTGCTGCATAAATTTTGGCGATTGGATCTTCTGCCCAAACAATATGCGCCTGACATGGTCTTGGAAGATCTTTCGTTAACCCACATCCTTCTGTAAACATCGGTGTCCAGTTCTTCACTGTTGTCTTCGACACACTTTTGTCACTATGCACACTGCCTGCATTCTGCGATGAATGTCAACTGGTCGACATCCTTCAGCTGTTAGAAACCGAATCACCGCTCGCTTATCAGCTCTGGACGGATTTTGTATAACACCTGTCATGTTTTCAATGGTCTGCTGAGAAAACTATGAGTCAGAGGATAATGAAATTTTGCAAACTTGACTGTTGGAATGTGCTGTTTACATAAGAAGTGACGTCATCATGCGCATCGCACGTATGTTCACTTGGTGTAGTTAGGTCCGGTTTCATTTGAGCACGCCTCGTACATAACAATAACAAGATCATATTTATTAATGTGCATATTATGTGATAATACTTGACATCCGATCCCATGAGATTATAGGACTGTAAAGGTCACATCCCGTCCACAGCCCCAACCTCCTGTTCTGTTCTTCGTCATGTGTTGTTTGTCCTTTCACTTTGTGGGCTCCAACCCACCACTTGTACGGTTACATTTCTTCTTGATAGTGTATCATATCCCACTCCGCCCAAGTTGTTTCCAGGAGCACACTGTGTGTGATAGAGACAAGAATAGCACCACTGTCACACAGAAAGAATTTTTTAAGACACAAGCAGCAATGTGGTTTAAGTTACTTAGGGTTGCTGTTGTTGAACACCCACAATTAGTAGGATTACTCTTTTGCGCGCCCTAAACAGGACATGAAGTGGTCGCTTTCCTCACCTGCCGAGCATGCTGATGAAGGTTGACCAGAGTTCTTCAGGTGGTTGTGCTAAGCTTGGCTTCATCTGCATGTCACTCACTACTACTGTCAAATGGGTACAAAGGCTTCACCAGACTGCCATGGAGTCCATAGACTTCACCAAACTGTTAAATGGATACAACGGCTTCACCAGACTGTCAAATGGGTCCGAAAGGCTTCACCAAACTGTTAAATGGGCACATAGACTTTACCAGACTGTCAAATGGATCCATAGACTTCACTGAACTATCAAATGGGCCCATGCACTTTACCAGACTATCAAATGGATCCATAGGCTTCACTAGACTGTCAAATGGATCCATAGACTTTACCAGACTGTCAAATGGATCCATAGACTTTACCAGACTGTCAAATGGATCTATAGGCTTCACTAGACTATCAAATGGATCCATAGACTTCAAAGAACTAACCTTTCATTCAATTCAATCATTTCAACTTCTAATACATGACAATGAAGCGGAGGAAAAACTTACATGGTGGAGATAAAAATGACATCAATATACTCTGCAGGAATCATTAGCGTACAGATAAGCCGATAATCAATCCAATGATGGCAATAACAACTAAGATGATGACGATTATGCAGAACTTTTTCTTGCGAGCTTTGGACTGAAATAAAATCAAACCAAATGAATTAATAAAAGCTAGCTGCTCAATACAGTCTTGCCTGGTAGTTTGGTCTACATTGACAAAGATGAAAAAACAAATCGAGAAATTAATAACATGACTAACCATTACAGTACCAGCAGGGAATTAAGACTAAAAGTCAGGCAAAATATACCGGCCAAGACCATCACCTCAGCTCAACCTCTCAGGATAACCTCTGTCATCAGGGTGATAACCTCTGTAAGCAGTTAAACCTGTCACTATCACAGGATAACCTCCGTCGCAGAATAACCTCCATCAACAGGATGAAAACCTCTGTCACCAGTATGATAACCTCTTTCAACAAGATGATAACCTCTGTCACCAGTATAACCTGTCACTATCACAGGATAACCTCTGTCAACAGGATGATAACCTCTGTCACTATCAGAGGATAACCTTTGTCACTAGGATGATAACCTTTGTCACCAGGATGATAACCAGTCACCAGGATGATAACCTGTCACCAGTATGATACATAGCTGACTGCTAGCACCAGGACCAGCGAACCAGAGCTCCCAAGACCCTTCTACACCTCCATGCGGTGATCCTGGATAACAGGCTGCAACAGGGCAAACTGGCTAAGGAGAAAAGATCAATGAGGGAAGGCCAACCTTATTACTCATGATGTAGTCAGATGTGATAGACCGAAAGGTGCAAATATCGCAGTCAAGCTGTAAACTACGACACACCGCATTCCGTTCTACATCCTGCTACTTGCAAAGCCCTTTTCAGGGTTTAGAAGCAGGAGATTGAGAGAACGAACGAAGAAGACAAAAGGTGCTCAGATCGCAGGTCAAAATATCACCAAAGCTCAGAAAAAGCGAGTCACCCGAAAGAACATAATGCACGACGACCTTACATGTGTGTCCTAAGTGCAGCAAAGTCTGCCATGCCACGATTATTCAAGTGTTATCAACACATCATACCTGATAATTTTGAGCCTGGCTCAGCTGTTTGGTCCCCTCCTCCACCGACATCTGGGCATTGTCAATGTTAGCCTCGATGCTGTCTAGAGGTGAAACAGAAGTGAAAGAATATTCAAATATACCAAAAACTAATGATGGACATATACGAGGCATGTTCAAATGAAACCGGACCTAACTGCACCAAGTGAACATATGTACGATGCTCATGATGACGTCACTTCAGGTGTAAACAGCATATACCAACCATCAAGTTTGTAAAATTTCATTATCCTCCGACTCATAGTTTCCTCAGCAGACCATTGAAAACATGGCTAGTATGATACGGAATCCGTCCAGAATTGATCAGCGAGCGGTGATTCGGTTTCTAACAGCTGAAGGATGTCGACCAGTTGATATTCATCGCAGAATGCAGGCAGTGTATGGTGACAAAAGTGTGTTGAAGACAACAGTGAAGAACTGGACAATGATGTTTAAAGAGAGATGTGAGTTAACGAAACATCTTCCAAGACCAGGACAGGCGCATATTGTTGTGTCAGAAGATGCCATCGCCAAAATTGATGCAGCAATTCACCGGAGCTTATGTTCGCTAGCAGAGGAATTCGCTGTGTTGCTAGGGACAGTTCAAATGGTGGTTAGCAAGAAACTGAATTATTGGTAACCATTGTGAACACCTTCCAATACTTCAGTTTCTTGATAACCACCATTTGAACTGTCCATAGCGACACAGCAAATTCCTCTACTAGCAAACGTAAGCTCCGGCGACGGTCTACCTGAATTGCTGCATCAATTATTTTGGCAATGGCATCTTCTGACGCAACATGCACCTGACCTGGTCTCAGAAGACTTTTTGTTAACTCATGTCCTTCTTTAAAGCTTGTTGTCCAGTTCTTCCCTGTTGTCTTCCACACACTTTTGACACTGCCTGCATTCTGCGATGAATATCAACTGGTCGACATCCTACAGCTGCTAGAAACCGAATCACCGCTCGCTGATCAACTATGGACATATTCTGTATCACACCCACCATGTTTTCTATGGTCTGTTGAGGAAACTATGAGTCGGAGGATAATGAAATTTTGCAAACTTTTGGTATGTGCTGTTTACACCTGAAGTGACATCATGCGCATCGTACGTATGTACACTTGGTGCAGTTAGGGTCAGTTTAATTTGAACACACCTCGTATATTGGCATACAAATAAATGGAGATTTACAAGCCTTTGTGTTTAAAATTTACTAGCAGTGAAACAACGTCTTAGTAAACTAAAAGGAGTACCTGGCACAGGACTGCCATGCATGGCATAGAACCACCACCATCTGATGTGCCTCCTTTTGCTAAGGAACTCTGAATCTCCAAGAATATATACTTTGCGGAAAGACAAAATAAATGACACCCACATGCCCAATCCTGACCTTAAATGCTGCATATGTGGAAGAGAGTTCCTGTGATACAATTGGACTATACAGCGATCTCCCGACTCACCGGTGAGGTGTAACACAACATGTCTGAGTGCTGTTGTCATGACTGCTCCTGATGGCAGGCTATTACTTTATTTTCTTTTCGGAGGACGGTGCGGGCTAGTGGTTAAGTGACACGGCTCACAACATAAAGGTGCTGGGTTCGCTCCCCAATCACAGCACCGACTGTTGCCATGAAGAAGCAAACCCTTAGAAAATGCAGGAGGAAGCAGACCCTTACATAAAATGCATGCCGAAGTGGGATGCACTGGGCTATAGGTGCAAAATAAAAAGATAGTGCAACACACACCACCTTGGGGAATACTAAATAAGGCGAACGCAAACAAAAAAATACATTTTTACTCAATTGTCTTTTCTGTTGTTCAGTGTAAATATTTTTACAAGTGTTAAGCATACTTGTCTTTGTGAGCCTTGTCACCACTCCCCTAATTTATCTATTGACAAACGCAAGTATTATTGAGTCTGGAATGTTCTATCTAAAGAGTTCGGACCTTGTGCTCACCTTATACCGAAAAAACAAATAACTATTCATCCCACCTCGTCTGCCCGCTGAAGTAGCTGAAATTTAATTTGTATATTGCCTTTCATTCCATATATAACACGAACACATAATATGATAATTTAAAACACAGTGAAACTTTAACTTCTAATACTAAATGAGAATCTTATATGGTTTACTAAGAGTTAAAACATCATTTAGTGTAGGGCCGCTTGAATGTCAACGAATCAACGATGACATTACAGCTTACCGAGAACCTGCCCTTGTTCATGGACCAGCATGCCCAGGTCCTTGAAGATCTGGTTGACATCCATGATGTCACTCTGACAACAGAAAAGAAACAGATCTCATTCACAATTTCTCTTCTTCTTTGTACTCTTTTAGATGTCAACTTAAATGTCTCTAAAGAAAGCAGTGGATCACATGAGGTCAACGGTATCTTCACAGAGCTGGTCTTGGATTGTAACGGGAGATAGCCAAATGGCACAATTCAAACATTGTAATTTGTTAAAATATAGAGGAGCACTACACTTATGTTATTATCCCATAGATGCTGAGCAAGTCTGCTCTTGGCAGCCCAATTTCATTGTTATATAGATACAGGTCTTCTTCATTTGTTTCACTGTTCCGTTCAGGATGTTGGCAATTGTTGGCAGTGCTTGTAAACTTTTTCCTGACGTCCACAAGCGCCTTGCACTCAGTAAGTAGGTGTCTAACTGTTTCATCAGTGTGAGAGCAATGTCTGCTGGGTATTGATGTGGTTCAAATTTCTATTGACTCTGGTATATCCTGTGCTAAACTGAAAGATGAGACTTTGATCTCTTTTATGTAGCTTTCATATGTCATCATTACTTTTTGGATGTGACATTTCACTAAATACGCTGCGACCCGTTGCCCACCTGTTCATCCAGATTTCCCTGATATTATTCTTAATAATTCATTTTACTATGTGGTTACTGCAGGATCAATCCAATTGTTGTTTGGAGGCTTGTGTTTTTGCCAATCCTACAGTTACAACATATCATATGGGTCTCAGTTTCTATAGACCATGCGCGTGGTGCCCTGTAAATTTTGTCCAGCTCTGTCTCCTGTTTTTCGACTGTAAAGGCTGCTCCGCGAGTGACAGTTCCTGCCACAGATTGTACAATCGTAGTTTACAGCTTGGCTGCAATATTTGCACCTTTTGGTCCAGCACATCCTTCAGCATGTAATTTTTGGGTACCGAGTTAGCCTTCCCTTTAGCCAGTCTGTAGCCTGTTTTCCAGGATCACCATGTGGAGGTGGAGAAGGGTCTTGGTTGCTTTGGGTCGCTGGCTCTGATGCTAGTAGTCAATTTTTGGTCACTGACCACTACAGCTCATGCACTGCCCAGCATCTTGAATCCCCCCCCCCCCCATTATTCATCTGTTCAGCCAAGCCTCTTTGTTCAGTTTTCAGTAGTTGTTTGACTGTCTGTAGGGTTGTTCGTGTGTTGTTGTTCTTGTTCCATTTAGGTTTCAATCATGCTAGCTTTGCTGCCGTCTGTGCTATTCTGGACAGAATCTCTGGTTTTGATCCCTCAACATTGATCAATGGGAGGAGATATTTAAAGCGGTTCACTCTTTTCTGTGTTTATCTCCATGCCATAACCCTGTGCTGTTATATCCAGTCTTCAGATCAATTCCCGAAGTTCTGTCTCAGTTCCCGCCAGTCCATCAATGTCATCCGCAAAGTGTAAATTGGCAACAACATATCGAATAACACCAACAACAAAAAGACTAACACCGATAACAAATAGACTAACACCAACAACAAATAGGCTAACACCAACAACAAATTGGATAACACCATCAACAACAAATAGACTAACACCAACAGCAAATAGACTAACACCTATATCAAATAGACTAACACCAACAACACATAGACTAACACCTATATCAAATAGACTAACACGGGATCAAGATGCTGAGCAGCGCATGAGCTGCAGTGGTCAGCAACCCATAGCTAACTGCTAGTGTCAGGGCCAGCGAACCATAGCTGCCAAGACCCTTCTACACCTCCACGCGGTGATCCTGGATAGCAGGCTGCAACAGAGCAAGCGGGCTAAGGAGAAGGGATCGAAGAGAGAATGCTAGCCGGGTACTCAAAAAATGCTTGCTGAAGTCGGATATGTTGGACCGAAAGGTGCAAATATCGCAGTCAAGCTGTAAACTACGACACAACGCATTCCGTTCTCTGGACTTCATTCTGCTACTGAAGCCCTTTCAGGGTTTGGTAGTGGGAGATTGAGAACGAACGAAGAAGAAGAAGAAATAGACTAACACCAACAACATATTGGTCAACACCAACACAAAGACATGCAGCCTTTACCTCAAGTTTTTTAATGGCATCTTCTCTCTCTCTTAGCAGATCTAGATCAACGTCCTGCTCCATCAGAAGAACTTGTTTAGTCTGAGAATAGCTGAGGAGTAAAACAAGCTATAAGAAACATTTACATCATAAATATCATCCATGCTTCTGTCCCTGACTTTCTGTTCTTTCAAGAACTGATGACATGCACTCTGGGCAAACCCATGTATGTGTTCAGTCACCCTCAGCAAATGAAGAACAGTATGAATTCTGAATGGTTCCAGTAGCTTACTGACTCTACACACACTTGCTCTTGCCCCTTCATGATTTAAAAATTATGATTGCGTTGTCAGCATTCATGAGATGGTCACTGATCATCCCCAGCATGTCAGGCATATGCATAACCAAAGTCCCACTATTGTTGCCGTTGAGGATGCCAGGTCATTCATTGCCATGAACCCCAGTATGGCCGGGATAGTAGCTTCAATGTTTAGTCATCACAATGAGTGTTGTTGTTGATTAACTAAGTCTGTCGAGCTGTTTGCTCTTTAGCAGTCAATGCCAAGTTGAAGAATTTGCAAATGTTTAACCCTTTACATTTCGCAGACGTCGAAACTGGGCCTCAACAACCTAAAAATGAGCGCTCGTCACAACCAAAGAAGAACTTCTAAAACATGTGTTTGTGTTTTGTGATTCAGTCTTGTGGAATTACATTTTTTTTACGGCTCTGCGCAATGGTTGCATCCATATGTTTAACGGTAAAACTAATTCCGGTAGGTCGACACTATCATGTTATGAACTTTGAAAGTCGACACACTTATGGCAACGAAAGTTGGGCTTCACGGCCTAAAAAATGATTCATTGTTTTATCATTCCAGTGATCACGCATCTCAATTATTACTCACAAAATATTCAGTGATTTTATTAGTGTTCTACCAAAAGTTTCCCATTTGATTCAACCTTTGCATTGCCATAGCCACTCTCCTTCTGACTTTCTTCAGGCAATCTCCATTGCTGCTTATAAATGAGCCGAGATACTCAAACTTGTGATTTTCTCAATCTCCTGTTGCTCTAGAATAACTTTAGTTTGGTCTTTGTCTTGTCTGTGCTCATTATCTTGGTTTTCCTTATATTCTGGTTTAGATTGTAGTCTTTGATGTGTTGTTTTACCAACAGGATCATCCGTTCCTGCCTGCAGCGCTCTTTGAAAGAAAAACTGTGTCATCTGCATATCTGAGCTCTGGTATCTTATTTCCGCCGATTGTTAATGGCTCTAAATTGTCATAATTTCCATCGTATTTGACGTTCTTCATTATGTATTCTACGTATATATATTGAAAAGATAGATAAGGGGCATGTTTTGTACTCATTCAATATTTCATAAAAGGTTATAGAGAAGCAGAGCAGTCAAGGTTATGGACAAATTGGAACAGAAAAATTGAGAAAAATGCAAAACACAAACCCTGGTGTCGACATTCCTGCAAATTCAGGTTCATCAAAAGACAGCATCTGTAATGAGTAAGACGAATACGATAATATAAATTATTTTAATTAACTCATTCAATCCGGAATGATTTGGGCACCTTAATACATTTACTCTTGTGATATGTAAGTGTCACTAAAAAGTACAGGTACATTTATAACTGTAGGAATATTGAATATTGATAAACTTTTGTGTATAACAACTGTACAAGCCAGTATATCAGCTCTACGGTATTGTAAGAAAGTTTGGGAGCCAATATATCTGCTCCACGGAGTGAATATGTTTATGTATAAAACTCAATCAGGAACATGACAAAAAGAACAAAATTATCTCAGTGATAATGATGCAATATACACAAATGCTCTCAGTTACTGAAGTAATGTAAACAATGTCTTCAGTTACTGAAGTAATGTAAACAATGTCCTCAGTTACTGAAGTAATGTAAACAATGTCCCCAGTTACTGAAGTAATGTAAACAATGTCTTCAGTTACTGAAGTAATGTAAACAATGTCCTCAGTTACTGCAGTAATGTAAACAATGTCTTCAGTTACTGAAGTAATGTAAACAATGTCCTCAGTTACTGGAGTAATGTAAACAATGTCTTCAGTTACTGAAGTAATGTAAACAATGTTCTCAGTTATTGAAGTAATGTAAACAATGTCTTCAGTTACTGAAGTAATGTAAACAAGGTCCTCAGTTACTGAAGTAATCTAAACAATGTCTTCAGTTACTGAAGTAATGTAAACAATGTTCTCAGTTACTGAAGTAAATCTAAACAATGTTCTCAGTTACTGAAGTAATGCCAAAAATCTCTCCTTTTCTTATACGGCTCTCAAATAATTGTATTTGCAATTATATCCTTCGACTACAGTGCTCCGAACATTTTGTATTGCCACGTAGTCAAGAAGTATAAGATCTGGCACAAATGAGGACTGTTATCACCTGACCCAGCTGGCCCCAACCACTTACTCGACTGACCTGTTTTCAGACTTTTTTTTCTGGCTGGCTTGGCTTCGTTCTCAATCTCCAGCTACCAAACCCTGACACGGGCCTAAGTAGCAGAATGTAGTCCAGAGAACGGAATGCATTGTGTCGTAGTTTACAGCTTGACTGCGATATTTGCACCTTTCGGTCCAACACATCCAACTTCAGCAAGCATTTTTTGAGTACCGGGTTAGCATTCCCTCTTCGATCCCTTCTCCTTAGTCAGTCTGCCCTGCTGCTCCCTGTTATCCAGGATCACCGCGTGGAGGTGTAGAAGGTTCTTGGTAGCTCTGTTTCACTGGCCCTGATGCTAGCAGTCAGCTATGGGTCGCTGACCACTGCAGCTCATGCGCTGCTCAGCATCTTGATCCCAGACTTCTTTCTATTTCCCAAACTAAAATCTCCACCTTGAAAATATGATTTTAGACTACTAAACAAAATACAATTGACAGATGACTCCTCATGTATGCTCCTCGAAAATGCTTACCAGGATTACTTCCAGAAGTGCTAGCGTCATTGGGAGGAATGTATCAATAGAAGGAGGGAAGCATTCTGAAGGTAAGAAAGTTGACTAGGTTCAAAGTAAGCCCAAAACAGTTACTGTTAAAAATTTCCTGTGACCTTTTGAACAGACCCCCATAGGTTTTAAGCAAAATACTTTGTTATTCAGAAAATGAGTTGTTTTGTTTTGGTTTTTTTTTTTGCATTCGCTTTATTTCTCAATTCCCCAGGGTGGTGTGTGTTGCACTTTGTTTTTATTTTGCGCCTGTCGGTCAAGTGCATCTGACTTCGGCTTGCATTCTATGTAAGTGTCTGCTTCCTCCTGAATTTTCTAAGGGTTTGCTTCCATGGTGTAATGGCTGGTGCTGTGATTGATGAGCAAACCCAGCACTTTCAGATTATGAGTAGTGTCATTTAACCACTAGACCATGCCGTCTCCTATGAAAAAATGTATTAAAAGCTGAAAGTTCTCCTCCTACAAGAAGCAAACGGATTTACATAAAACCACGTAGGGAACACCGTAAGACAACTTACCTTATCTATTCCTGATTGAGCTCTTGCCCTCTGGACACTGGCTTTCTCTTTCTCAGCAGCAGTTCTCTGCACTGTCTGGAAGTTCTTCAGAACATTGCTGAACTCATCTGTCAGCCTTTCCTTCTGCATCTTCCACTGCCTCTATTTTATTTGACCAAACAAAATTTCGTTACCAATGACTGAGGCACATAATTGCATGAGAATCGAGACTAACCTTTACCACTCTACATACAAAATGGACACAATTTTTCTGTCACCTACATTTTTTATCAGGATGTCACGTTGTTTAACTATGGTTGCTACTTTGAGCCTGTAACATTTTTATTTGATAGTCTATTGATATTATTTGTCTGTGAGTAGAGAGATAAATGAATAAAGAATTTGTTGGTGTTATTGTTCTTGTGTATGTGTTAGTTTTTTAGGTTTAAAAAAATTTAGATGATAGTGTTGAAAAAAAATAGCACACTGAGACTCCCGATTCCAGCAACCGTTTGTTGAAGGACAAAAATCTCAGACAACAGATTATCTATGTTTGCTGTTTTGGGTGAATCAAAGCAAAAATCAGTAGAAATCATTTTCAAACGCCTAAAACTAATTCC
The DNA here is from genome assembly GCA_036924085.1 of Ariolimax columbianus. Classification (NCBI taxonomy): domain Eukaryota; kingdom Metazoa; phylum Mollusca; class Gastropoda; order Stylommatophora; family Arionidae; genus Ariolimax; species Ariolimax columbianus. Next base: position 40,711,614 of record JAVGWX010000008.1, on the reverse strand, counting down.
ACAATCGCCATTGCTGGTATCTAACCATACATTACGGAAGAAGAAACTCTCTACAATCAGAAAATCAGTATTGTTTATAGACTATTACTATGTATCTGTTCGTTTTCAAGTTTGATTAAAACGGCAGTCACTATGCACGTATAACGTAAGTCAATCACAGGCGGTGTGCGTGTCTTAATAAAAATGACGTGCCCGCTTTGCGCTGCCTCCCGAGTCGTAAAGATTAAGACAGTTAATATAGTGCTAATTGAGGTGGACAAAGACAGCTATGACTGAAGCACACAGTTTCACGAGAAGAAAAAAACCTCTGCATTACCAGGTGTAGAAGATGAGTGACTAAGATGATAGAGAATCCAGGATATATCAGATACAGAAAAAAAAATGGCGTTACAGTGGATAAGATATATGAGAAATGGTGTACAGATGGATGCCGAAGGCCTACAAAGCTGCGTTGTTGCAGTATCAATTTAAACTCCGTCTTCTTCGCTCGTTCTCAATCTCCCGCTACTAAGCCCTGAAAAGGGTTTTGCAAGTAGCAGGATGTCGTCCGAAGAACGAAATGCGCTGTGTCGTAGTTTACAGCTTGACTGAGATATTTGCAACTTTCAGTCTGACACATCCGTCTTCAGCATACATTTTTGAGTACCAGGTTAGCCTTCCCTCTTCGATCCCTTCTACATAGCCATTCTGCTCAGTTACAGCCTGTTATCCAGGATCACTGTATGGAGGTGCAGAATGAACTTGGCAGGTCTAGTTTGCTGGCCCTGGCGCTAGCAATCAGCTATGGGTCACTGATCGCTGCAGCTCATGCGCTGCTCAGCATTTTGACCCCCAATTTAAATAGAAAATGATTTACCTGTTCTGATTGAGAAGATGGTATCGGTAAGTGGGCTAAGTCTTTGAGATACTGGCTGGTCTCTTTGGCTAGCTGATTGGTGTAGTGTGTGGTCTGATGGCTGAAACAAAAAACCAAAAAAATGATGCTTCACACAAGCAAAGAAGTGACATCATATGTAAGAAATATGTTTATATCTAATACATAATATAAATATAATATATAATTTATATACCCCTTTTAACAAGTTCTGTTTGGTTAAAATAATAATGTGACACTTGCTGTGCTGAGGATACAAAGTTTGGAGAGATAGTGTAGCCTCTCGTGGAGGGGAACAGGCAGAAGGTGACTTCAGTCCAAGCAGGAAAGTCCTTGTGTAGTGATAACCTGGGCTCAATTCTGGGGTACAGTCAAGCGGAACGTTGAACGCCATCATAGACTGGTTTCCCACAGTTTAAGCTAGGCACAGCCGCAGCAAGATGCAGCATAGCAAACAGGATAATCGATCAAAAAGCATGTACATTTCACAGAATAAAGTCCTTGATACCACTGGTGAAGGAGTTATCAATTATAATCCAAACAGGAACTAGCACAAACAGCAGAAAATGACACAAACACTGGAGCTAGTCAAGAGCACAGCCATCTTACTTTTTTTCAACTGTCCTCTGTGGCCCCCCCTTTTTTTTGGTTATAGCATGACATCAAACAATAGTCAGCAACCAGTCCTGAAATTCTAACTCCCGTGACTTTCATCTATCATACTCTTCTTGGAACATAGGACCCAACTGTTCAGTTGGCAGTTTCGGACTGTATTATTATTTTGGGACGCTCATGAGCCTCCTTTTCCACATGCTGTATCGCCTCCTCACTTTTCTCTTTCCTTGTGGGTTCCAATCCAGTGAATGATGTCAGGCTAGTTGTTGCAATGTTTATATTCTTCCTCTTCAGCATTAGTCCAGAAACAACCAGTTTCAATACAGCATTTTTGGGACCGGGTTAGCCTTCCCTCTTCGATCTCTATTCACCTAGCTAGGCAGCAGTCTACCTTCATCAGGGCCAGCAGTTGACCAAGACCCTATTCCATCTCCAAGTGGCAGCCATGGAAACAAGCTGCATTTAGCATATTCTAATTAAAAGAACAGGGGCCGCAGAGGGAAGGCAAATCTGATACTCAAAAATACTCTGTGCTGAAATCAGATGTGTCTGGCCGATATTCACAGATATTGCAGCTTCGATGTAAACTACAATACAACATCACTTTTAGAACAAACACAGACACGGTATAAAAGTAAGAGAAGCAGCATGTGTATTGTGGGGCCACCATTTTCTGATATTCAAAATAAAGAACTAAATAAAATTCCAACAACATTTTCTGTTGGCCATTGACTGGACTATGAAGACAACATCATCTAACAATGTTGTGGAAGTCAAGACTGGCTACATGATGAATTTTAGGTTCTACACTGGAAATGTCACTGGAGTCAAGAATGACATCAAATATTGGAGACTACCAAATGTTTCTTAAAGACTGAAACATGTTTTAGAGAACCACATACTGATTCATTCCCCAGCAGAAAGAAAACCTGTTTTCAGTGTTTTAATAGGAATGTGTGGATGCTATTGATTTATGTACAATGCAAGGGACAATATTATTTGACATTTCATTCAGTTCATCCCGTAACCCATCAGGTCGTTGGGGCACACATGAAGACATGAAAATCCCACGCCAACCCTCTCTGTTTGTCGCCGCCTGACGTATCTCACCGGGACGAAGGCCTGACCACTCAGTGATGTCCACCCATCTCTTCCTTGGACGTCCTCGCCCTCTCTGTCCCGGTACGGATCCAAAGAGTATCGAGTTGGGAATTCTGTTGGACCTCGCGACGTGCCCGCACCAGGCCATCTTTCGTCTTTTGATAGCTGTGAACAGATCTTCAAAAGGACCAATAGCGTCTTCAACTCTCTGACGGATGTCTACGTTCGTGACACGATCCTTATATGTAACATTTAGGAGTTTTCTATAGCACCGCATTTCCATTGCACGTATCCTGCCCTGGATATCTGCTGTAATGGTCCAGGTCTCGCATCATACAGAAAAATTGACAGCACCAAAGAGCGCAGCAGTCTGACTTTTATGCCGAGGGCGAGGCGCTTGTCTCGCCATATAGGTTGCAGCCTAGTCAGCGCCGCTGTTCTTTGTGCTATTGTTGCAATTACCTCTGGCTTCGAACCCTCTTCGCTGATCAATGATCCAAGATATTTGAAATGTTTCACCACCTCAAGTACCTGCCCATTCGCCTCTATGACAGATTGAAACCCTGCTACGTTATTGGTCATGAGCTTCGTTTTATCAGCATTTATTTCCAAACCAAAACTCAGGGCCGTTCTATCCAATCTACCAATCAACTCCTGGAGTTCCCTTTCTGTGCCTGCCAATACATCAATATCATCAGCAAAGCGGAAGTTTGTGATAAGCCTGTCACCTATTTTAACCGTGCCAACATGTCCATTTAAGGTCGTCTCCATTTTTCTCTCCAAGAAGATATTGAAGAGTGTGGGGGAGAGTATACAACCCTGTCTCACACCCACCGTCGTACGGAACCAATCGCCTAGCGTTCCCGCTACTGAGACAGCGCTGGTCACCTGCTGATAAAGGTTTGCAATTACCCTCACGATATCACTGTTGAACTTATAATGCCTCATTGTTGACCATAGCGCCGCATGCCACACTCTGTCAAACGCCTTTCGAAAGTCAATGAAGGCATGGTAGAGTGGTAGATGATACTCTGAGTACTTCTGCTCGATGATACTCCTTCCCACCCGAAATCCCGCTTGTTCTTCAGCAATGATATTCTCCGCCTGAGGCCACGTCCACCGCCTCGACATTTTATGTGGTCCCAGCGTATTCGCTACTATCAGCTTATTGTAATACGCAAATTCCATGAGTCTTAGACCTCTATCGTTGGTTGTCACATTTCCATATGCTCCACATGTGCCTTTCCAGACACGTACCATGTCTTCGCCAATTTTGGCATTCCAATCGCCCTGTACCACCAATATATCCTTCTTCGGTACCTTGTTCAACAAAGCTTGCAATTCCTCGTAGAAGCTCTCAACCTCGCTGTCTTCGTAATCCGAGGTAGGCGCATAGCATTGTATCACCGTGACATTGAAGGGCTTAGAATTTAGTCGTATACTGAGCAATCGGCTTGATACTGGTCGGCAACCCAATACACAACATGCTGTGTCTTTGTGCACCAACATACCGACACCATGAAGGTGTCAGGTCTACCACTGTAATAAAACGTGTGACCTTCTTCTGTGATGTGTTCTCCTAAATTTCTCCAACGCGCTTCACATATGCCAAGTATCTATCCATCTCATGGGCCAGTTCTTTTATTTTCCCAATTGCACTTAGAGTTCTAACATTCCAAGTGCCCAGATTTGCAAATATTGTAGAAAAGACCAGTCAAATATGATATATGTGGGGAAAATATGTAAAACTAAATATTTTATGCAAAACAATTTTTGTCCCATTTTTTAAATGACCATTATTTATAACAATTAACAATAAAGTTATATTTATCTAAAAGTGTATCCATTTTGCTATATACTTAAACTTGTTATTTAATTTTTTTAATGTATTAAGACATTTAACTCTTAAATTGTTTTAAATAGTACATCTATTCAAAAGAGTCATCTCCCTGTCCTTAAGAGTAGAGGATGTATTTCCTAATATCGACCTACGTTGTAAAGGGTTATGGAAACTAGCTGATAGCATTACAAGGCTCTCTTCTGGAATCCCCAGGGCAAGAGCTGGAATGTTTGATCCAGAACATGTACTTGTTGAAGAATTGTGCTCCATAGGAAGCAGAAAAATTCTTATTGACTAATCAGAACTTTACATTTGGATCAATTGTTTAACCTTTGCCAACAAAAAAACTTCAAGTTGGCTGACATTTTTGCCTGACGCTGACCGACGACGATATTATCATATATAACACAAACAGAGCGCTGTACAAAAAATATGAGAATGTGGCTGATTTGATTATACTCATAGCTTTCTTCGCTTCCATCTTTGCCCGCGAAAGTCTAGATCGACTGATAAAACTAAGTTTTGAAATGGTATATACTTATGTTCAATCAGTATGGACTCTGTCCATTATTGGAGATGGTGAAGTAAGTTGTAGAAGATCTTTGTGAAGACTGACAGCATGACTCTCTCTAAAACTAATAGAAATTACTTACACCCTCTGTCGCATATCATCAGAATCTTGCATTGTCCCAATCTGGCCCACAAACTTCTGAATTTGGCCCACTGAAAAATTATAAGATGAGTGAACATCAGACAAAAATAGAGTAAACTGCTGTTTCAATCTCACACAAAGCCACTGTTACATAACAACGAACTCTCATTGGTCAAGAAACTTGAATTATAACCAGACATTCTGCACATGTACAGTCTTCATTTACTATATAATTCGCGACATTTCACTTCATTTAGATGTGTCAAAGTCGACCTAACTGTCTGAACAAATTTAAACACCAAGACCCGAGAAACAGATCAGACCAACGATCACGCATATGATTACATGTGATGTTAATCTGAGGTTCGATTCAGACTTTGACCAAGACACAGAAGAAAGCTTGTATTATCCAGTACTGGTCACCGAAAACCTAAAATTGGCCAACCATCTCAACCAAAATGGACCTCTGAAACATAGTTGTGTTTCGTGATTTAGTTTGCCAAATTTCATTTTTTTTTTTCATGGCTTAACATAACAGTGTCTGATAAGAGATTTGAATATTTTTTGCAAAGGAAGTTGGGCTTCAAGACCACAGAAATTATTTGTTATTTGATCAGCCCAACGATCACAATCAATCAATAGTACGCTTAGGCGACCAGAACCAGTCGCATCGAATGGCCTTGTCTATGACCGCGTCCCAGGCAACCTGCAGCTCTTTTGGGGAGGCGGTGATCTGTTTTAGCCAGGTGTTGCAACGGCGGCCCCAGGGTGAGCACAGCTTCTTCCCAGGAAAGGCGAACGTGTCCGAAGAGAAAGAGCCGACAGCAATCAATCGTTGAGACAATGCCTGCAAATTGAGCCATACAGGAGAACGGGGACAATGCAGGAGAAGTAAATACGAAACCTGGTCTCCATGGAATGATTGTTGCTGTACCAGACTCTGCGGAGCGAGTGCATCGATGATGTCGCTAAGCCCATCCTACGGGTGATGTCATATGACTGCTGTGTGCGTCAGAGGACTGTCTGCTGTCGAGGTAGATGAAGTCCTTGGTGGCTGCAACGGGGTTGCAACAGAGAGGCCCCTGCTGAGGTTTTGGATTTTCGTCTTTGTCCAGGAGATGTGCAAGCCGATCAATCCAGTGTCTCTAGGGGGCTTACCAGGGCCTGGGAATTGTAGCCCGCTATGACAACGTCGTCAGCATAGATGAGATCAGTTACCCGGGAGTTGCCGACAAAGACCAATGGATTACTCGTGGATATTCAAGACACAACAATTGATGCAAGTATCAGCATACATGCGACAGTGTAAGTAGGAAAAAATAATGTTCTCTCCAATTTCCACCTCAGCATTAATATCATTCAACGCTTCATACTAATTTATAATCTTAATTGTGAATCCTTCATGTCACAGTTAGTTTAATTACGTGTCTCATGATGTTTAGATCATAATTTTGGCTCAATTTGTTCAATAATAATAAATTTTATTTCGAATAAAACTATGACGCACTGAAGTCCTGCATGTTTGCCCTGAGTGAAAGACACATACCAGCAAAATTGGCCCAGACTGAAAAGGGTTAACACAGAAATATACCAGATGGTGTGAGCAAAAGGTTAGTTTGTCATCCCCAATAATGACATGTAATGCTGCTTCACACTAATTTATATTTTTTTTAATTAATATTTCCCATCATAGATAGTTTAATCGTGTATCTAAAGATCTTTAAGTTGTAATTTTAGCTCAATTTCTTTTATATTTACTTATTTTATTTTGAATAAAACTATCTTACATATAGAGTTGATGCACTCATCAGATATCGTCTTCTTCTTCGTTCGTTCTCAATCTCCTGCTATTAAGCCCTGCAAGTAGCAGGATGTAATCCGGAGAACGGAATGTGTTGTGTCACTAGTTTACAGCTTGACTGCAATATTTGCACCTTGTGGTCCGACATGTTCGTCTTCACAGTAGATATCTTCTTTGATGTGTGTTCTATCTTCTATTAGGGTGTGTTCTGTTGATCTTTACTCGGTCTCCTCGTTCTCCAGATGTACTGGATGTAGAGAAGTTCCTTGTCCCAAAAATTGTTTTTGTTTTCACTTTGAACCATGCAGAAATCAACAAAGTGATACAAAGTATGCAAATAAAAAATCTGTAAGTTCTGCAGACTGGATGTGATACTCTTATTCAAGTCAAGTAATCTGCCTAGACCAGCGTTTCCAAATCTTTTTACACATGCGGGCCAGCGTAAAATTTTTGTGAACGGCTCAGGTATTGTTTTGTTTTTTTATTTAATACATGTATTTGGCAATAAACATTTTATAGTTGTTTCAAAATAACCAAAAACTGAGCCTTAAATAAGAATGTTAATAAAAGAACGTCTTGCGAAATCAATCATCATCATCATGTAGCATGTTCTTCGCCGAACGTCGCTCTCATGACATTTGATCTGTAGAACACTTGATCCCTAGTCAGCTCTCCCACCACTGCTATGTCCCTTGTCCATGTTCTTCTCGGTCTTCCTCTTTTGCCAGGTACCAAACCCTCCAGAATAGTTCTTTCTAAGCCCTTGTGGCGTTTGATGTGGCCAAAGTATGTTAATTTCAATATTTAATTCAACTAACGTCAGTGCGAAATCTGTTACTGCTTCCTTGCTAGAATATTTTATATCCGTGGATGCAGCATTGTTTCTTTGAGATGAAGTGCTTTATTAACATCCATTTTGTTTCTGTGTTTGGTTATCATCACTGGAAGAGCTGAAAGTTTTAACCTTTAGCACGCTACATAATTAGATAATTTTTCACTAAAATATACGCAACTTTTTATCTCGCTATGGTAGTCGACTTTCAAAATTTTTAACTTTTCTGTTTGTTTGTCAATAAATATGATTTCCTTGTGTAGACACAATTGAATAAAGAACTTGTGGGTGTTATTGTTTTTGTTGTGTGTTTGTTAGTTTCTGAGATACAAAAAGATGAAGTTGAAAATTTATGGAAATCTAAACAAAAAAATTGGACTCGACAGCTAGGCCTAGTCGCTCCGATAGAAATCCATGGAAACCACAACAATGTATCAATACTGTGTTTACAATATCGACACAACTGTTAGTTTCCAATTCAAACGTAGTTCTTTCATCTAAACAAACAAAATAAACAGATCTACTCGATAAAGATCTTTCCCAACAACCTACTTTACCTTTCGCAAAAAGACGGTTTGCTCCATCAGCATATTAGAAGAAAAATTTTTCAAAATCCATTTGTAATCTAACATACGATACTTTTACCGGCAAAATATCGCGTGTAGATGGTGACGTATTCAAGATTTTTTAAAAATTTAATTCAATTTAGCTCACCTCAAAGCGAACTCTGCAGTTAAGGGGTTAAGTCTAAATAACTGTTTCGTGGACCGGCGGTTGGGAAACACTGGCCCAGACAACCAGGGCATGTCATTCTGATCTTCCATGAAACCCGTTTGATGACATCATGTACAGCGATACATCTCAACTAGTTGTTGCCGCGCAGCCCCGAGGATGACTCCATGAGGGTGAAGTCTTTTCCTGTCCATGAATTTCCAGGAACATGTGTAGAAGATGTTAAGTCAGAATGACCTGAGAGAGGCAGGCCAAAGAAAGAGAGGTGGAGCTTATCCCGCGTTGAAAAAATGCTCTCAAGTTCTGCTTTCGAGAGACCTCAATGTTAATAAGTAGGTCTTGCCTGCTGACTTAAAGGTTTCAATCCACTTCCGATCTTCCTGTAAGACAGTCCAAGATTCTGAGCCGTTCAAGAGGAATAGAATGACACAGGATTTATAGAAGCACAGTTTCCAGGGAGTCACTGGGACACATCAGACTTCATCATCACATTTTTGGGTATCCATGTTAGCCTTCCCTCTTGAATCCCTTCTCCTTAGCCAGTCTGTCCTGTTGCCTAGGATCACTTCATGGAAGTGGAGAAGGGTCTTAGCAGTTCTGGGTCGCTGACACTAGCAGTCAGCTTTGGGTCATTGACCGCTGCACCTCATGCACTGCTCAGCATCTTCATCCCGCCCAGGTAGATGAACTAAGCAGGATTGACATGATTGTCAAGGACAGTGATTCACACCATAGTTGGACCACTGCCAAGACTTTGAATCTTGATCTTCACCCAAGAAATCTGCAGGTCCAGATGTGAAGCTGACTGCCATAATTACTCTTAGCTACATGCAATATTTCCTGGTCTACAATAGTGATCAACACAAGACTCACCATTCTGTGTAATTTTCTGTATGTTGCCGCTAATATCTCTTGAGAGCCTAGTAAAATCAGAACCTCCTGAAAATAAAACGATTAATAAATCATACCACTTTTTTTCAAGAACGTTTTCAAGCAAAGAGATCAAATTGAATTCTTCTTCTTCGTACGCTCATTGAATTCAAATAGAAATGTCTTCTGCGTTCATTCTCAATCTTCTACTACCAAGCCCTGAATAGGAAAACGGAATGTGTTGTGTCACTAGTTTACAGCTTGACTGTGGTATTTGCACTTTTCTGTCCAACACATCCATCTTCGGCAGAAGGCATTTCTTTAAGTACAGGTTAGCCTTCCCTCTTCGATCCCTTCTCCTTAACCAGCCTGCTTTGTTGACGCCTGTTATACAGGATCACCACAGGAGGTGTAGAGTGGTGTTGACAGCTCTGGTTCGCTGGCCCTGACACTATCAGTTAGCTACGGGTTACTGATCGCTGCAACTCATGAGGTGCTCAGCATCTTGATCCCAAATAGAAACAATCTAGTGGGGAAAACATATAAAGGAATGTTTCTTTTACTAGTCAGCTTAATTTTCAAATGTTGTCACAGACAGAGCAAAGCTAATGATGAGTTCTTAATTCTATGTTCTCCTGACATGTGCAACACATAGCCTCTAACAGAAAAAGCCCAACTCATGGCCTTCCCGAGTGGGAACCCGTTGTTCTTGCTAACAGGAGAAGAGGTGAGGTGCAAGTCACTGGCGCCTTAAAAACAGACTGCTCTGGGCCAATGAAGCTTGTACAACATAGGTGGCAATCCATAAAGTTGAAGGAAAAAAGACTTCCAAATAACCTGCTGCCTTGCAGATAGGCTGCCAACAGATGAATTCCCTTGCGGTGTTGCATATTGAGCACCAAGCATCGCACTTGGTCTGGAACCTGAAATTAATTCTGATATTGCCTGACAGAAAGCATTAAGGAAGATTAAGTGATCGTTAGATGGCTCAAGAGTATAATTGGGAACTGATCTGTGTGCAAGCCGTGAGAGAGTCGAGAACCAGAGCACATTGATTTAACCATGCATATCTCTAGAAATGTCGTTGAAGCTCCCGTTTGGCTCTGGTAACATAATCAAAGAGTACAAACCATCAACATGGACGTCTCCCTGGTATGGAGAATACCCATCAAAATTGCCCTTGCCGTACGAAGTCATCATGTAAGATCTGTTGCTTCAATTAACCTTCTTTCTTATCGTTCACGCTTGATTGCAATCTCATTCACTCTTCGGATAGTGTATTATTTCAGAGTCTGTAGAAAAACACAAACACTTGGACATAAGGATATCTGATATCAGACAAATAAGGTTTGAGTATACATGTATTATTAAGTCAATCAAAGCTGATGTTAGTAATTTTTCTTCTTAGTTCCTTGGTCAGAAACTGATTGAACAGCCAGTGACCATCAAGAGAGCTGGACCAGCAGCTAGAGAGCTAAACTTCTGACAGCTTGTATCATTCAGCACTGACTGCGTTGTTGGTTGTTTCGTTGCCCACAATGAGTAGGTTTACTCTTTTGAATGCCCTGTAAAGGACATTAAGTGGCGAGTTGCAGTAGCTGTCCTCATCTCCTAAGCGTGCTGATGAAGGTGGACATGGGTCCTCCAGGTGGTTGTCTATGCTTGGTTTCATCTGTGTGTTGTTCACTACTATAGAGATCACATCCATCACTCACTTTGTTAGCCAGGCTGCCATGAAAACAGCCCGTTTCCAGTAAGGGCTACGAGGAAGCGAAGGTGAGGGTCTTGACCAGTATGTTTTATCTGACACTGGCATGTCTTTCAGTATATTTTGACTGATCAAACGTTAGTCTTCCTTCCCAGCACTACCGCGGAAAACCATAAAATGGCAATGCCTCGACCAAAATGGACCCCCGATGCACGAGTTTGTGTTTCGTGATTTAGTTTGCTGAAATTCATTTTTGTTACATGATAATTGCATCTGCGCATGTGCATCTATACTATTATTTCTGACAGGTCTACTCCAGCGTGTTATGATCTTTGATAATCAACTCATATATTGCAATAAAAGTTCTGGATTACTCATGAATATTTAACACAGGCCTGATTCAGATTTTTACTAGGACATATAATACGAAAGGTATGTGTATAGCAACTGACGGAAAAATCGGCAAAACATGACTGTAAGTACAAAAAACATGTTGTCTGCATTAACATCATTTAAAAACAATCCTTAAATTAGCAATCTCTTCATTGAATCTAACAAAGAGAGGTTGCTGTATCAATGATATATGAATACATGTTTCTTAATATCTACAAGACCCAACCACGAGAACAGGCAGGTTTCGGGGAGGGTTCCTGAACCAATGACCTTCTCCACACAATCAACCAATGATGTTATGTGATGGAGAGAGCTTGGGAAGCCAATAAGCTCCTGTGCATTGTGTTTATAGATAGCCTTTGACAGCGTAGAAATAATTTCAGTGGTAAATACCTTGAGGAAAACAAAGTATCAATGAAAAGTATGCACAGCAAAAGACTAGAGAGAAAGATATATTATTTCTATTGTGGGATCTCTATGCTGCAACATTCCAGAACTTCGGCCACCAACAGTTCAGCTTTAAGTTAGACTTCTCATGCCAGATGATGATACTATTGTGCTTTGTCTTGGACTGTTGGATGGCAAGAGGTGAAAGACTGCTTTGTTTGCAGTTACACTGACATAAGCAAGAGCATTAACAGCAGCAATGATAGAAAATAAACACAACACTGGTGTCCGGCATGCAAGGTTGGGTGCCACGAGCATCGCAAGCAAAACTTTGTTCACAAGACTGACAAAGGACTCACAATCGGAAAAGTTTAATATTTAAATATTTTATTCTTCTGTGTCAACTTTTGTTCAGAATGTTAATAAAAAAACACAGATAAGAGTAATTTGAAATGGTTTATAGTTTTTCTTTCTGGGTATGGTTGAATAGTATTTCTTAGGTCATGAATTTAAAAAATTCAAAGTAAGTGTGAGAGTAAGTTGAAAGTAGAAGATGCAGAAGAATTACACAATTTTTCTCACTGTGTACAGGTCATGGTCACTGTAGTAATGTGCAAACATACCAAATTTATACCATAAGATTCCTTGTCCAATATGCTTCCAGAAAATGTATACTTATATGGAAGTCTGATTTCATTTTCTATGTGATTCTGGTATTTGATTGGAACATTTCAAAATTCTCAAAAATGCCTTGGTACCACAGAACAAATGCCCTTGACAGTTGTAGGATTAAGAAGATAAAGGGCTGCTCAACTGTGATCACTCTTTGCCATAAGCTTCTTTCCATATCTATACACTGAGATGTACGATAAGGAGTTACCATCTCCCCAAAACTGTTCACGGCTGCCCTTGAAGACATTTTTAGGTCTTAGGACCAAGGTGTCAACATAGTTAGTGAGATGCTCTCACGCCTACACTTTATAGACGACATTGTGATCTTCAACCACAGCTTTACAGAAGCCGAACAGTATAAACAAGCTGAATAAAGCAGACAAGGCAGATCATCCAGTAACCCATCAGGTCGTTGTGGCACACTTTCGTTCCTTATATGTAAGGCAGCTCTCCTAAACATGAATAGAAAGACTAAATTTCTACTAAACATTTTCTGCACTATGTGGAGGGAGGGACAACTGCAATGAGTCCATTGAAAATGTTGATGGTGAGTATGTCTACCTAGGCCAATGAATCAACAACAATCACAACATTGATAAGGAGATCTCACACAGGAGAGCAGTAGGTTGTATCAGCTTCAACCACATCAAACCGATGACTAAACAGATCTCAAGGCTCACACCTTTGATAGCATGGTTATCCCAGCAATGGTATATGGGTTTGAGATCTACACAAATCAGAAGATCTGAATTACCATACCAAAAGAGCAACAGAGCAAAGAGTTCCAAATATTTCCCCTAGAGACATCAGAAATACCAACATTCGTGACCAAACAGTGTTCCGGAATGTCATAGACTATGAAAGTCCACATGACTGATGATAGATATACACGAGGATGGTGTTTTTCTGGTGGCCATACAGCTGCCCTCCGACGAGATTGAGAGATGACCTGCACCACACCTTTTCACCGTAGTGGTATTCCAAGGCGAAGGACAGACACAGATTCCAGCAGCTCAGATTCACCTCTCATCATCATCATGCAACTTTTGAGGTATTTTTGTTCCTGTTCTAGAGATTTTAGTAAAGTTAGTTGTGTATAGATTGTCTGCTTGATGATTATAATAATAATGGTGTATTATGGTGAGTGATTAAAAAAAATAATCAGTTGCCATGTCTAAATGTATATACAACGCTAAACTGTGACGAGCAATTAGCTATGAAAGTACTAGGATGGTAATAAAACTGAGAACGGAAAATGTAACAATAATTTTATCAACAATGTGGGGTGATATTATTTGATAAATTATTTATTTTATTGATTAATGCAATCAGTCATCCAATTCATTTATTATTCATTGACATGACCGCATTTCAATACTTCACTGGGTATGAAATGTGTATTATGCTTCTACTGTTGTGACTTTTTAAAAGATATCCACATAAAAACCACCACAAAGATTATTTATTTACGTCCTACCTTTGTCAGCAGACATACACCGCCATTGCTGTGACGTCAATAAAAGGGAAACTATTCACGAAATAATCTTCCACCGCTATCATGTGCCTTGCCGGCCTAGTGGAGTTGTTAACACAATCTTCTTTATGATCTTTCCAGTTCTCCGAGGTTCCCTAATTAAGGATGAAATGGCTTGGCTTGGTTCATTCTCAATCTCCCACCACCAAACACTGAAAGGGCTTAAGTGGCAGAATGTGTAGTCCAGAGAACGCAATGCTTTGTGTCGTAGTTTACAGCTTGACTGCGATATTTGCACCTTTCGGTCCAACACATCCGACTTCAGCAAGCATTTTTTGAGTACCGGGCTAGCATTCTTTCTTCGATCCCTTCTCCTTAGCCAGTCTGCCCTGCTGCAGTCTGTTATCCAGGATCACCGCGTGGAGGTGAAGGGTCTTGGCAGCTTTGGTTCGCTGGCCCTGACGCTAGCAGTCAGTTATCAGTCGCTGACCACTGCAGCTCATGCCCTGCTCAGCATCTTGATCCCCTAAAGATGAAATAGTAGGGCTACTGCATCAACCAGACAAAAGATGACCAAAGAGAGGGGCGCGTGGGGTTTTGAGTTGTACAGAAACATGCTTCCGGTACCTAAAGTAGGCCAACTGTAGTTGTGAACCTATACTCCAGATGAAGTGAAAACGGGACAGGAAAATGGTTCCAGTAGTTGTAATTTCATCCTTATATTTCACCTAATTATTTCATTTTTAGCGAGTGGTTTGCGGGATCTCTGTGTATGACAAGGACACGAATAGCACCACTGCCCCACATAGGACATGTAAGAGGGGACAACTTTGTGGCATGAAAAAACACCGGCCATGGTTATGTGGCTTGCAGCAACCTTGTTGTCACATAGAAGGCTGTAGGTCTACTTTGTTCTAGTGTCTGATAAGAGTCGCCCCCTGAAGAAGACATGTTGACTAAGACAACTGCAGCATTCGCAAAGACAACTACACCAACTCCCACATTATTGCCGCTGAGGAGAAGGGAACAAATAAATACAATATACGATAATATAAAATATTCGGCACGAAGTCAGTCTGACAGTGGGTCCGCTGTGTAAGTGACAAGTACCAGAAACACTGCCTCACCCTACGATGATCTCCTGCCTCGCAGTTATTTCTCTCCACACATCATCAGTTGCCCAAGCTCAGATCCAGCTACAAAAACCAAACTCTGCACTTCTGAATTACGAGAAAGACCCAGAGAAAGACTATCTACCAGTTAGTAACGACAGGGGGGTAGTGTAGCCCTAGTACAATCCTGCCACTGCATGTCATCGAGTCAATTATTTGTGTTTATCATATCTGTAGTACAGTACAGTATACATTGTTTGATTTACAACATCAAAAGTATAGAAGTGTTTGGCCTTATTGAGAATATGCTGACCAGAAATGTGTTGAAGAAACCACCAATCATACATACCTAGGAATGAGATATGACAACAAAAGATTAAAATGGGGCCCACACATAGAGGATACTCAAAGGATGGCTTTACTAAGGCTGATGAAAAAACTGGCATGGACAAATTGGGGCGCAGATGCAAGCAGTCAAGGTCTACACTGGATATGTACGGCCAACACTGGAATATGGCATGGTGGCCATGCAACAGAGACAAAGACCAACCTACAGAATACCGGAGTTCTGAGAAGCACCCCAACCAGAGAACTCGAGGCAGTAGCAGGCCTCCAGAGCATCAGTGAGGACAGAGAAGGAAAAATACTAAACTGACAGAAAAAATACAAGCCATGAATAACAATCCAATGCAGGGAAAAGTAAGTGAATGAACAACAACAAAAAACATAAAAAGAACAAGCTTCTATCAAAAGCCCTTACTGCAAGGAAGTGACATATCAAAATGACCAACGTCATGGGTAATGATACTGGTATACGAAAATACAGACCAACAGCACAACTTCATGGTGGAAGCGAAAATACCAGGTATCGATAGAAAGGGTGAGGAATTAAACCATTCATTGAAAGAAAATAAAACCTAAAGCATATTGGATACGCCTATCCTCAACTCATGTGGACGTTCGTCTACACAGATGGATCAGAGGAATCACCGAGGAAAGGAGGGGCGGGGTACCCTCGACAAATCTAAGAACAGAGCAACAATAATTGAAGCAGTCAAACTAGTGGATGAAAAGCGGTTAAATGATAACAGAATAGTATTTAAAACGAGCATTCAAAACCGAACGCAAAGAAAAAAATTATGCACATAATTTAATTCAGGTTTTGTTTAATTACGTGGTGGAAACTGGTTGTCCAGATAACCTAAACTAACGTAGTCTCAAGTCAAGTTGAAAGTGTCTGTGGCAACACTGCACGCAAAATTGTGTAAACTAGTTTTCCCCAGTCATTCTCTCTGGTGGTATCGCGTGTGCGGCTTGGCCATCATGAATAAGACACTGGCAAAGAGGATACATTTATTTTTAAATAACTGAAGAAAACATGGGCAGAATGATTTGAAGAGCTGAATTCTATAATTCGCAACATTTTATTTTTACCTGACAAAAAAAAATTTCTGATATATGGGTACCTCAAGGATAGGAAACAGGGCTCGATGGAATACCAACTGAAGACATTTAAGAGTAGACAGAACGTGTTAACAGGTCATCCGTCTAATCTACCCTTTTCACTTAAAATTTGTTTGTTGGTCATAGAAACATGTGAATTATTTAGTTTAGTTGGAGTAACGCGATCTTTTTACCATCAGCACCTTCACCAAATAAACACCTTTCATTGTGTGGTGACCCATGTTCAATATGGTAAATGTACCAGGTACCGTTCTGTCGTATTTGTGTCCCATCTATATTTCAAGATGCTCCCTCTCAATTGCAATTTGGTTCTTACATTACATGTGCAGAGGCAAGACATTTTTGCTAGACTCAATCCCGACTTCCAACACGTTTTAGTCCCGATACCTAGGTGCAAATAAACCAAATATGTCTGCTCTCTGTGGAGCTCCAGGTCTGTATTATTCTTAGTTGACTGCCATATTTAACGTTTGTGCAGGATTAGGTGTACCCAGTCATTATGCCTGAGTCTTAGTTGACCCATACATTATTTCTAACAAAGACACCGGGAGTGTACTCCACCATGCCACAAACAGTAGACTCACATGAAATAACATTCAACCAAGGATTGCTGTCTCAAAAAAACATTTAGTCCTACAATGGATTCCAGCCCACTGTGGGATTTCCTGGAAACGAGAAAGATGGAGCTTGCAAATACCAGAAGAAGCGGCAAGCCAATTCCCCATCCACGTAGCTATGAAGAAACAAATGATACATGAGAGAATGAGGAGAACAGCACAATGAATACAAGTCAGAAAATGACAGAATAGACAAACTTGGCAAAGACGGGCAGAACTTGACTCAGATTGGGACACTAGAATCAAGGACCATCTCTACAGAATGGGTCTCAGACACTGCCACGTGCAATTGTCGAGCAAACACCAGAACATATACTGCAAGAATGCCCTACCTATGCAGACCAAATAGAGGCAGTCTGGCCAGGGGGAGTAACCATGCTCGAAAAGTTGCTGGGGACCGCAGTCTCCACGAACCTCACTGGACTAGAAGCGTAGCATCAGTTGATCGTCAACTCACATCGATAAATGAAACAAAGATAGCAACAGCAAAGCTCCCAGACTTCAGACACTGGGCACAAAACTAATCTTGGAAAATAAAAATGATTGAATATACGCTGTGACCAGTTCCATGACTAACAACTCAATAAGAGCAGACAAACCAACTACACTTGTCTACCATCATCTGGAAAATAACGATGACATACATATCAGACAATGCCTTCGAATAAACAACTGCCTTCCATTGCAGGCACTCGAATGGACACCAAGGGAAGTGCAGAAAAGAGGAGTCCGAAGGAAAATCCAAAGAACAATCACCGAGAGTCTCAGCACCATGCAGGATCTACAAACAGCAGCGTTCCAACTGGAGATCATTTGTCTCTGCCTTATGAACCGCACAAAGAACACTAAGTTATCCAACAGAATCTGGTTTTGTCCACCCTACCACAACAGACAAGCACAAGCCAACAACATCACATTCAACACATAACCAGCCACAACAGGAACAAACTATTAGTCAAAGGTTCATCCACATTTTATTTGTGTATGACGGCACTTGTCAAGATGCCATGATAATCAAGAGACTGCCAACACGAAGGATGATCTCATGAGATGGATGATCGTGCTATTTACAATGGAATATTTACAACCAGGTAATGAGGCGTACAGACGGGTGAACAATCTTTGTGAGATGATCACAGAGTAGCAACAAGTTCACAACAAGCAACCATTCCGTCTATCCATCAACCAATGATCAATCACACAATCAAATCTGCCACACTCGTGACAATCATTCACACCTGTCCATCAAGTCTGTCCGTCAGGTTAAGAGTTCTTCCCATCACGGACTCCCAGAAACCCAAGGTCCTGTCCGTCTGTCACCAGAAATAGTTTGCTTTGAGTAACAACCAGTTTAGTTTGTCCGTCAGTCTCAGCCTGTTCATTTCTTGGCTGCCTTCTCTTTCTTTGCTGGTGCCTTCTTTGGTGTGCTCTTCTTCTTGGGGCTCTTGGGCTTCTTGGGTTTAGCTGCTCCTGCAGGTTTGGGGGACTTGGGGAGCTTCTTGGCTGCTGCCTTCTTTGGTGATTTGGGCTTCTTGGCTGCTGCAGCTTTCTTCACCTTGGGCTTCTTGGCCTTGGCTGGAGATTTAGGCTTGGTAGGTTTGGGCTTGGCCACCTTCTTGGGGGAGGCAGCTTTGGGCTTGACGACGACCTCTTTGGTGCCCAGCTTGAAGGAGCCAGAAGCTCCTGTGCCCTTGGACTGCTTCAGGTTGCCGTTCTTAGCTCCAGCTCGGAGGGCCATCTTGAGATGACTGTTGATGACCTTCTCATCCTTGCCAACGTTGTAGTTGGCTGCAATGTACTTGAGGATGGCCTGACGGGAGGAGCCACCACGCTCTTTAAGGTTGGTGATAGCAGCCTGAGGATGAGAAGAGGAAAAGTCTGCTGAAAGTCTTCACCTCACTTAACAGACACACACACAATGTCCTAACAGGATTAGATAATGTCCTAACAGGATTAGATAATGTCCTAACAGGATTAGATAATGTCCTGACTAACAGGATTAGATAGATAATGTCCTAACAGTAACAGGATTAGATAGATAATGTCCTAACAGTAACAGGATTAGATAGATAATGTCCTAACAGTAACAGGATTAGATAGATAATGTCCTAACAAAATCACACAATGTCCTCACTAAACAAAACATATTGACATATAGGCATGCCACACTCCCACAGGTCTGTTGTGTCAATCTTCAACTTATTCTAAGGTCTGTCCGCGGACACTGACACCAATGGGACCTGGACTTTTGTCAGTCATAACCAAATCAAATGCAAGATAAACTTTTTAACTTGGTAGGATGAAAAAACAATTGGCCAAACTGGGACAATAACATGAAGGAAAACAAGCGAGAAGAATGAAAGCGTAAATGGGTAGAATTTCGTGGAAATATTAAATGGGAAGTGAAATAGAAAACTGCTCTCTCCAGCATGATTGGTTCTTTCCCCAGTTTGGCTAATTGTCCTGTCATCCTATCAAAAGTTTATCTGGGACAATAACATGAAGGAAAGCAAGTTCCTTAAGCTCTTCACTCAACAAAGAACCAATCATGCTGTAGAGAGCAGTTTTCTATTTCACTTCCCATTTCTACTATTTCCACGACATTCTACCCACTTAAGCGTTCATTCTTCTCAGACTTCTGCATCTGTTATACGCTTCTCGTCGTAGTTCTAACTCCCACCTACTCGACCCATGCCTTCATGTAATGTTTATTGGCAATTCGTCCCACTATAATCCTGGTTGAAAGCTAGAATATATTTATTCCCATTAATCATTCATAGTCTACTGTGTACTTTGGATATGATCTATAGATGCACTATTTTTACTAACTACTACTAGTAGCAGTACCTATAGTATATATAGTATATGATATGGCATGGCGCTTACCTTGATCATGTCCGAATATTTAGGATGGTTTGCAGGCTTCTTATTCTTAGGCTTACTACTGCTAGTGCTAGCCTTCTTTTTGGAAGCCTTCGCGGGTGCAGCTGCAGCTGGAGCAGCGGCTGGGGCAGCGACAGCAGTATCTTCCATTCCTTTAATTGTTTGATTAAAATTTGAATGATAATATTACGACTTCCCGTAAGACGGCTGAGAGAGAGAGAACTGATAAAGAATTTAGGAGATCACTGGTTTTACTCCAAGACGCGGACGTCCAAGAAAGCATTGATTGGAAAGCGCCGCCAACGGTTAGAAAACTGGCTGGTCTTTGCGTGTTTGTGCTTCACTCCTTGGTTGAAATATGTTTTCCCTACTAAATATCTTACCAGACGCTAATTTTGGGGTCTTTATCATTAAAGAAGATATCAATCTATTTATTTTGTTTGCTTTTACTAGTTGCGTGTCGGTATTTTTACAGAAAAACGTTATTTTTGGACAGTTCTTTCTTCCATGGGTTACTGGGTAGTCTGACAAAACCTCTTGATTCTGTCTTTATGTTGAAGATCTGTAACAGCATTTATATTTTTTTTGTAATACAGACAGTATTCTAAAGTTAAATAGTCGTGACGTTTGAAAGAATTGCGTTTGTTGCTGTCAAACAATAGAATACTTTTAGTCAACAAACACAAAATCTCACTTTTTCGTCGCCATTTTCCATTCCGATCATTTACATAGTGATCATCAAATTATGTTTTTCCATTTAAAAACCGCCTCGGTCGTTGTATATTGTATACCAAATTAAAGTATGGACCTATAGCTTTGTGTTTTCGTGCTGTTTTTTATTGTATAACATTAAAATCTAGAGATATAAGCATAAAACGTCAGCACCTTCGACGCCTTCATTTTCGTAACAAGCAGCAATGGTGGACAACGAAGTCGACCTTCGGTCAATAAAAAGTCGTTATTATTCCTGAAAGCAGACAAAATACTAACCATCTATCCAACGTGTATGATTTAAACTATTCATTTTAACATCTTACATCACTGAAGCTGAAAATTATACGTTGTTATATTAATTTGAGCGGAAAAAATGCGCGACTGGTCCACAACCCTCTCTTAAATGTAGGTCACCCCATGAAGACGTTCTTTGGTCTTCACGACTGTGACAAACAACTATTTGTAAATATTTCGATATTTCTATATATTTCACACAATTTTAATGTAATTCAGAAACATTTACATTTGTTTAAGATTTATAAACAGTATTGGGTGTGTTACAAGCCTGTCGGTCTGTAGAATGTATCAAGCGCAATTGTTTATGTTTTTGCCCCTTCATAACAACAACATTGTGAAGTTATGATGTGGTTGTACAAGATTGATTGGGCTCAGGCCTTCCTTCTGTCGTGAGCTTATCATAGCCAATATTCTAATCTGTAGATAATACATTTAGCGAAATAATGCGTGAGGAAACACTATATTAGCTTCTGCTTTTTACAATTTGTAAGAAATGTCGATATTTTACCATTAGAAGTAACGGTGGCCCAAACAGCTGTGTTACTTACTGCTGTTCACGATGGAAAACTTGGCATCAGCGTGTACTGTAGCAGGTATGATTACTATTTCTTTCTTTCTGTTTTATCGTCCCTAATTCTAACATAGTAAAGATCCAACATTTACAACTAAATAGCACGAGGAAGGTGTTAAAATATGCACCGACTGGCCCAAATATGCGTAAAGAATATGGGGTAAAAAATACAAAATGCGTGAAAGCAGGGAGAGGGGAAGAAGGGGGTGGATATCTGAAATTCAATCGAAACATATTGTCAAGTAATTTAAAAAATAAACAAATATTTGAACACTGCAAGCAAGCTAGCAGCATGTTTACATTCATAATGGCTCACAATTTAGTATAGCTTCAATATAATATTGTAACAATTGATATTCTGATCACAGTAACCGATTTGTTGGTTTACAAATTCTTGACGTGATATAAACGGTCTTTTCTTGCTGATGGGGAACAGGAGAAATGCATTCTACATGTTTAAAATAGTTTACTTCTTAAATATGTTTCATAAGGACTTTAAGGATAGCATTTTTAGATTTGTTACAAAATGTTATAACCCTGCTAAGTACATCTACACTGAAATTAGGTCTGAGGATACAGAGAAAAGATATAGATTACGACCATACTAACAACAACCAGATTGCACTGGCACAGATTGTACACTCCGGTACAGCAATGGATATATTCATTCATATATCTTGGCAGTAATATAGACAAGGTCAGAGGTCCTGATAGAGATATCAAATTAATAATACAAAAGACGAGAGAGGCTTTTATTGCTTTATGGAATTTGTGGAAATTGAAGAAAATTAAGTCCGTCACAAAAATACAAATATTTCAAATTCAATGTCAAGTCTCTCTTGTTGTATGGTTCTGTGGTGTGGTGAGCAAAGAAAAGTACGACTAAAAGGGTCCAGGCTTTCATCAATGGATGCTTGTGCTGAATTGAAGGAATACAATGGTATGATAAAGTCACTAATATAAAATTATGGGAAAGAACCAGAGTAGCAGACGGATGCCAGTGGGACTAGGCGTAAAGAGAAGGCATTGGTGATAGATAGGTTAAACGTTACCGTCACCAGCTGAAGCATTATAAAGTAGTCAATGTTGTGGAATCCTCAGGGCAGAGTAGTAAGTGCAGATCAATGCACTCAAGAGGAAGGGAACTCGAAACAAGCCCAAAGACGGTTGAAATAATGGCGCATTACAGAAAAACTCGGCGAGTATTTGTGGAAGATCCATTCTCCACAGGGAGTTGTAGGATTTTCATTTAATTTGGGGTCGAAATGTTGGGCATGATCTGTAGCGGTCAACGACCCATAGCTGACTGCTAGCATCAGGGTCAGCCACCCAAGCTGACTGCTAGCGTCAGGGCCGGCGAACCAGGGCTGCCAAGACCCTTCTACACCTCGACACGGTGATCCTGGACAACTGGCTGAAACAGATCAGACTGGCTAAGGAGGAGGGGTCGAAGAGGAAGGCTACTCAAAAATTACTGCTGAAGTCGGATGTCTTGAACCGAAAGATGCACATATCGCAGCCAAGCTGTAAACTACGACACAACGCATTCCGTTCTCTGGACAACATCCTGCTACTAGCAAAACCCGTTTCCTGGCTTCGTAGCGAGGAATTGAGAACGAAGGAGAAGAAGAAGAAGAGGAAGAAGAAGAAGAAGAAAGAAGAAGAAGATGGAAAGTAAACATTTTCAATTGTATTCCTCCTGTGTACATGGCAAGTGATGTATAATGCAACCATTCTTTAAAAATCGTTGAAAGTCAATGATGTCTGGCCGTTGTTTAAATGCCATGATTGGGATCAAGATGCTGCAGTGGTCAGCAACCCATAGCTGACTGCTAGCGTCAGGGCCAGCGAACCATAGCTGCCAAGACCCTTCTACACCTCCATGTGGTGATCCTGGATAACAGGCTGCTGCAGAGCAGACTGGCTAAGGAGAAGGGATCGAAGAGGGAATGCTAACCCGGTACTAAAAAAATGTTTGCTGAAGTCGGATGTATTGGACCGAAAGGGGCAAATATCGCAGCCAAGCTGTAAACTACGACACAACGCATTCCGTTCTCTGGACTACATTCTGCTACTTAATCCCTTTCAAGGTTTGGAAGTGGGAGATTGAGAACGAACGAAGAAGAAGAAGAAGAAATACCATGATTGAAGGCTGGTGAAGAATGTCTTGCTGTTGTTTAATTATCATGATTGAAGGTTTATGCGGGATGTCTGACTGTTAGTTAAATATCATGATTGAAGGCTGATTCCCCTTTTAGCTCCACGCGAAGCATATGGTTATTCTCCATGCAGCTTTACACTAGACCTGGATTCGAGCATTTGAAGTGACGGTTTTAAAAAAATCGTTTTTACATTTTCGTGTTGCTGGTCCCACTCACAACCCTCTTTAGTCCTCTTTAACGACGTGCTTGGAAAGTTACAGTGGGACCGTTAGATCAAACCTATGTATCACTCTGACTGGTGACTGAAGCAAGCATAATGTTACTGACACAATGAACTCGCAAATGACACAGAGAACACACACTAATAGATGTCCATTGCAAACGAAGATTTCGAAAGCATCAGTCCTAGGCTGCAAGATGTGTTTTCGTATGGCCAGAAGACCAATCCTGATACGACACAGATTTTGCCGCACTCAGGGATTTCATGTGAGGATTCCGCTGTGGAATCGTGCTCTTTCAGGAGGTGGAAAGGTAGAGAGGAGGGGGGGGGGTGTAGCACACGCTTACTCTCAGCCTTCGGGACGGAGATTTGCTCTGCGATCTGAGCACCTTTGGTGGAGCTAGCGCACCAGATGGACCAGCTCTGTGAATAAAACTATCCTTCGCACCCAATATAAAATAAAATGGGAGAAAGAAATGGGAGAGATTAACAGTCCAGACCCAATCCACCAGCAGCAAACTGCAATCTTCCGTTTGAGAACGGGCCACTGCAGGGCCACCTATTTTGGTTCAAAATCTCTCAAACAAATGAATGTCCATTTTTGACAGGAGTCCAGACCACTGAACACGTATTTCAAGAATGCCCGGCCATCGGCCAACATGTGACCTATTCATCTATGTTTTGAAATATAAATACAATTTTATTAATTCTTTTTCTTCATCTTTTCTTGCCTTTTTTTTTTTTTTTTTGGTTAAATTTTATTTTTGCAGACTTTCTAGTGCGGGTAAAATTTGTATATACGGGGGGAAGTAATTTGAAACACAATCGCTTGCAAATGTGTAGATTTATTTCCTAAAGTTCATTCCCTTTGTACGCTATCAATTTTTTTAAGTGTTTTTTTCTCTTCTCATGAGAAATAAGAACAGAGAGGAACAAAATTATTAAAATAAAATAAAACAGCATTAAATAACAATTTTTTTAAACCAGGGGGGGGGGGGGAGGATGCAACAGTGACAGCAGCCAGCCGCTACTTGCATCAGGGTTGGTGAACCACAGCTGACCAATACCCACCCTTCTCCACGGCCCTGGACACAAGCTGCACTAGTGTAGCTGAAGCCAAGAGATAGGGATCGTAGTGGGAAGGCAGACTTGATACTACAAGAAAAATCCGGGTTAAGTCGGATGTATTGGGCCGAAAGTCTCATACATCGCAGTCTCGCTGTATTGCGACACGCCCTAACGTTCTTTTCAAGAACCTCTGTTACACCCACCCTCCCCCTCTTTCCCCCCTCACCAACACACCCTACACTTAAAAAAAAAAATAAACACCCACACGCAGACTAAAAATGTTACAGAACAGAAATACAAATTTGACAAAAATTAAACTGAATCAAAAATAAGAGGCACAAAAGAAAGTTCCACCATAATCGTATCCAGAGAAGAAAGTTCCACCATAATCGTATCCAGAGAAGAAAGTTCCACCATAATCGTATCCAGAGAAGAAAGTTCCACCATAATCGTATCCAGAGAAGAAAGTTCCACCATAATCGTATCCAGAGAAGAAAGTTCCACCATAATCGTATCCAGAGAAGAACGTTCCACCATAATCGTATCCAGAGAAGAAAGACAATGTAGAATTTTCATGTTCTGCCAAAAGGCTGAGGTTTACACAATACTCATTATGTAAAAAAAACAAAAATTATAAAGAAGCCGCCACTACTGCAGGAGAGGAAATACTTAGATACAATCTCCCAGTTAGGGGCCCGGTTTGTTGCGGTCCACGCATGCATCACCATCATTAGGTTAGTCAGTCCAGAGTCTGGTGTTGGAGTCGTCTGATCCTGTGCCTTCCCCCCCCCCCCCTTCCCTGTCATCTGTTAGTCAGTACAGAGACTAGTGTTGGAGTGGTCTGATCCTGCCTGTCGTCCCCCTGTCATCTGTTCTCGACAAATCTCTTCAGCTCAGCCAAAGTCTGTACCCCAATAATCTTGCATGCCTGTGTGATGTGATCTCTTCTTTCCCTCTGAGTTGTGCTTTCCAGTATTTTAAATAATAGACCACCATGTCTCATGTTGTGGCCAAGCCAAGACAAATCTACCTTTTCAATTGTTTTCCATTAGTTGTCTATGATGCCCCTATATCGTTAAACAATTGCTTCTTTGACCTTTATTCTGCCCACCTCACTTTTTGCAATCTGCGATACCATCATATCTTCAAAGCTTCTAAGGTAATTTCACCTTGTTTGTTTATGTCCATGTTTATGTCCATGTTTATGTCCATGTTTATGTCCATGTTTATGTCCATGTTTATGTCCATGTTTATGTCCATGTTTATGTCCATGTTTATGTCCATGTTTATGTCCATGTTTATGTCCATGTTTATGTCCATGTTTATGTCCATGTTTCAGAGCCGTAAAGTGCTACCAACCGGATATGCGTGCTGATTATATTTACGTTTATTGCACCGACATATGCACACGTGGGGATGGAAACAGACATACCTGTTCCCAAAATTAGTCGGCTCATGACCTTCTTTAGCCGTAATCCCCGTAGTAGTGAGCGACACACAAAAGCCAAGCAGCACAACCGCCTCCATTAGCACGCTCGGGATGTGAAGAAAACTACGACAACCCTCTACTCAACGTCCTTTTCATGGCGCACGAAAGAGTAATCCTACTCATTGTAGGCATTCAACAACAATAACAACAACAACAACAACACCTCTGGTAGGAGATCCGGCTCCTCCCCTCTGGACAGAAGATTCATACCTCCTGAAGGCGTGGCAACTATTTCTGCTATCCACGCACGCTATAGCCATCACTTCTCTACCTTCCGAAGCATGAATTGGGAGTTTAATATCATGCCTGACTTGTTAGAGATCTCAGATAGCTGCGTCAGAGTTGAAGTCATCGTCAAGATCTCAATTCTCATACTGCATGTTGTAGTCCTGTATTCCCCTCTCTGTCCAACACCTCTCGTACCACAAGAGAAGCCCCAAATCGTTTTCTCCCAGCAGAGCATAGATTTATCGACACGCACAACACCATCATCATTAAGCGAACTATCACTTACCAACTTTCCACCCAGAGCTTCGCGTCCCACTTGTACAACCTTCAGCCAGGGATGATGATGGCTCGGATGTCGCCTGCCGTTTCTTTGTCAATAATGCATCGCTTCTTCACAACGCCGTTATCTCTTACGCACTTATGAAAAGTCGCATTCTGAATACGTTCCAATCTTTCACACTGTATATAGTGACAAAATGGCATTATACCTATGAAACAATAATAAAGGTCAAGATAGTGTAATTTCTAAGGGACTTTGACCACCGCCTGATCTTACTCCACCTGCTTTCTTCCTATGGGACATTCTGAAAGGGAACGTGTGTTGCAACAAGTCAAGGAATCTCACAGAACTGCAAGAAACATTCGGCGGGAAACTTGAGTCTGTGACTCCTGATGTGTTGGTGAATGCCTGCGGTAACAAGGAGAAGCGTGCGCGGGCATACCTTGATACTAATAGCGACCACTTGCAACATTTGCTATGGGCTCATTATGTTTCTCATACACCAAGATATGTCCATGTCAAATTTGATTGCATTTTGTTCATCGGTTTAAATGTATTAAGTGAACAATAGAGGCTGGTAGCGAGTGGGGCACGCTGTACCATAAAATGGCCCCTAAATATCTCAACGACTATCGAGTGGGCCACTCTGTATCATAACCTGGCCCTTCATATCTCAACGACTATCGGTTGACTACATGGCCCTCTGCCAAAGACGGATGTGTCGGACCGAAAAGTGCAAATAACGCAGTCAAGCTGTAAATTAGCAACACAACGCATTCCGTTCTCCGGACTACATCCTACTACTTGCAATGCTCTGTTCAGGGCCTGGTAGCGGGGGATTGAGAACGTTCAGGGCCTGGTAGCGGGGGATTGAGAACGTTCAGGGCCTGGTAGCGGGGGATTGAGAACGTTCAGAGCCTGGTAGCGGGGGATTGAGAACGTTCAGGCCCTGGTAGCGGGGGATTGAGAACGTTCAGGGCCTGGTAGCGGGGGATTGAGAACGTTCAGGGCCTGGTAGCGGAGGATTGAGAACGTTCAGGGCCTGGTAGCGGGGGATTGAGAACGTTCAGGGCCTGGTAGCGGGGGATTGAGAACGTTCAGGGCTTGGTAGCGGGGAATTGAGAACGTTCAGGGCTTGGTAGCGGGGCATTGAGAACGTTCAGGGCTTGGTAGCGGGGGATTGAGAACGTTCAGGGCTTGGTAGCGAGAGATTGAGAACGTTCAGGGCTTGGCAGCGGGGGATTGAGAACGTTCAGGGTAGCGGGAGATTGAGAACGTTCAGGGCCTGGAAGCGGTAGATTGAGAACGTTCAGGGCCTGGTAGCGAGGGATTGAGAACGTTCAGGGCCTGGTAGCGGGGAATTGATAACGTTCAGGCCTGGTAGCGGTAGATTGAGAACGTTCAGGGCCTGGTACGGGGGATTGAGAACGTTCCGTGCCTGGTAGCGGGGGATTGAGAACGTTCCGTGCCTGGTAGCGGGGTATTGAGAACGTTAAGGGCCGTGTAGCGGGGGATTGAGAACGTTCAGGGCCTGGTAGCGGGGGATTGAGAAGGTTCAGGGCCTGGTAGCGGGGGATTGAGAACGTTCAGGGCTTGGTAGCGGGAGTTTGAGAACGTTCAGGGCTTGGTAGCGGGAGATTGAGAACTTTCAGGGCTTGGTAGCGGGAGATTGAGAACGTTCAGGGCTTGGTAGCGGGGCATTGAGAACGTTCAGGGCTTGTTTGCGGGAGATTGAGAACGTTCAAGGCTTGGTAGCGGGGGATTGAGAACGTTCAGGGCTTGGTAGCGGGAGATTGAGAACGTTCAGGGCTTGGTAGCGGGGGATTGAGAACGTTCAGGGCTTGGTAGCGGAGGATTGAGAACGTTCAGGGCCTGCTAGCGGTAGATTGAGAACGTTCAGGGCCTAGTAGCGGGGGATTGAGAACGTTCAGGGCCTGTTAGGGGGATTGAGAACGTTCAGGGCCTGGAAGCGGGGGATTGAGAACGTTCAGGGCTTGTTAGCGGGGGATTGAGAACGTTCAGGGCTTTGTAGCGGGGGATTGAGAACGTTCAGGGCTTGGTAGCGGGGGATTGAGAACGTTCAGGGCCTGGTAGCGGGGGTTGAGAACGTTCAGGGCTTGGTAGCGGGGGATTGAGAACGTTCAGGGCTTGGTAGCGGGGGATTGAGAACGTTCAGGGCTTGGTAGCGGGAGTTTGAGAACGTTCAGGGCTTGGTAGCGGGGGTTGAGAACGTTCAGGGCTTGGTAGCGGGGGATTGAGAACGTTCAGGGCCTGGTAGCGGGGGATTGAGAACGTTCAGGGCCTGGTAGCGGCGGATTGAGAACGTTCAGGGCCTGGCAGCATGGGGTTGAGAACTTTCAGGGCCTGGTATCGGGGGATTGAGAACGTTCAGGGCCTGGTAGCGGGGGATTGAGAACGTTCAGGGCCTGGTAGCGGGGTATTGAGAACGTTCAGGGCCTGGTAGCGGGGGATTGAGAACGTTCAGGGCCTGGTAGCGGGGGATTGAGAACGTTCAGGGCCTGGTAGCGGGGGATTGAGAACGTTCAAGGCCTGGTAGCAGGGGATTGTGAACGTTCAGGGCCTGGTAGCGGGAGATTGAGAACGTTCAGGGCCTGGTAGCGGGGGATTGAGAACGTTCAGGGCCTGGTAGCGGGGGATTGAGAACGTTCAGGGCCTGGTAGCGGGGGATTGAGAACGTTCAGGGCTTGGTAGCGGGGAATTGAGAACGTTAAGGGCTTGGTAGCGGGGGATTGAGAACGTTCAAGGCCTGGTAGCGGGGGATTGAGAACGTTCAGGGCTTGGTAGCGGGGGATTGAGAACGTTCAGGGCTTGGTAGCGAGAGATTGAGAACGTTCAGGGCTTGGTAGCGGGAGTTTGAGAACGTTCAAGGCTTGGTAGCGGGGGATTGAGAACGTTCAGGGCTTGGTAGCGGGAGATTGAGAAGGTTCAGGGCTTGGTAGCGGGGCATTGAGAACGTTCAGGGCTTGGTAGCGGGGGATTGAGAACGTTCAGGGCTTGTTTGCGGGAGATTGAGAACGTTCAAGGCTTGGTAGCGGGGGATTGAGAACGTTCAGGGCTTGATAGCGGGGGATTGAGAACGTTCAGGGCTTGGTAGCGGGGGATTGAGAACGTTCAGGGCCTGGTAGCGGGAGATTGAGAACGTTCAGGGCTTGGTAGCGGGGGATTGAGAACGTTCAGGGCTTGGTAGCGGGAGATTGAGAACGTTCAGGGCCTGGTAGCGGTAGATTGAGAACGTTGAGGGCTTGGTAGCGGGGGAATGAGAACGTTCAGGGCCTGGTAGCGGGGAATTGATAACGTTCAGGGCTTGGTAGCGGGGGATTGAGAACGTTCCGTGCTTGGTAGCGGGGGATTGAGAACGTTCCGTGCCTGGTAGCGGGGGATTGAGAACGTTAAGGGCCGTGTAGCGGGGGATTGAGAACGTTCAGGGCCTGGTAGCCGAGGATTGAGAACGTTCAGGGCCTGGTAGCGGGGGATTGAGAACGTTCAGGGCCTGGTAGCGGGGGATTGAGAACGTTCAGGGCCTGGTAGCGGGGGATTGAGAACGTTCAGGACCTGGTAGCGGGGGATTGAGAACGTTCAGGGCCTGGTAGCGGGCGATTGAGAACGTTCAGGGCCTGGTAGCGGGGGATTGAGAACGTTCAGGGCTTGGTAGCGGGGTATTGAGAACGTTCAGGGCTTGGTAGCGGGGGATTGAGAACGTTCAGGGCTTGGTAGCGGGAGATTGAGAACGTTCAGGGCTTGGTAGCGGGGGATTGAGAACGTTCAGGGCTTGGTAGCGGGGGATTGAGAACGTTCAGGGCCTGGTAGCGGTAGATTGTGAACGTTCAGGGCCTGGTAGCGGGGGATTGAGAACGTTCAGGGCCTGGTAGCGGGGAATTGAGAAAGTTCAGGGCCTGGTAGCGGTAGATTGAGAACGTTCCGGGCCTGGTAGCTGGGGATTGAGAACGTTCCGTGCCTGGTAGCGGGGGATTGAGAACGTTAAGGGCCGTGTAGCGGGGGATTGAGAACGTTCAGGGCCTGGTAGCGGTAGATTGAGAACGTTCAGGGCCTGGTAGCGGTAGATTGAGAACGTTCAGGGCCTGGTAGCGGGGGATTGAGAACGTTCAGGGCCTGGTAGCGGGGGATTGAGAACGTTCAGGACCTGGTAGCTGTAGATTGAGAACGTTCAGGGCCTGGTAGCGGGCGATTGAGAACGTTCAGGGCCTGGTAGCGGTAGATTTAGAACGTTCAGGGCCTGGTAGCGGGGGATTGAGAACGTTCAGGGCCTGGTAGCGGGGGATTGAGAACGTTCAGGGCCTGATAGCGGGGGATTGAGAACGTTCAGGGCCTGGTAGCAGGGGATTGAGAACGTTCAGGGCCTGGTGGCGGTAGATTGAGAACGTTCAGGGCCTGGTAGCGGGGGATTGAGAACGTTCCGGGCCTGGTAGCCGGGGGATTGAGAACGTTCAGGGCCGTGTAGCGGGGGATTGAGAACGTTCATGGCTTGGTAGCGGGGGATTGAGAACGTTCAGGGCTTGGTAGCGGGGGATTGAGAACGTTCAGGGCTTGGTAGCGGGGGATTGAGAACGTTCAGGGCTTGGTAGCGGGAGTTTGAGAACGTTCAGGGCTTGGTAGCGGGGGATTGAGAACGTTCAGGGCTTGGTAGCGGGAGATTGAGAAGGTTCAGGGCTTGGTAGCGGGGCATTGAGAACGTTCAGGGCTTGGTAGCGGGGGATTGAGAACGTTCAGGGCTTGTTTGCGGGAGATTGAGAACGTTCAAGGCTTGGTAGCGGGGGATTGAGAACGTTCAGGGCTTGATAGCGGGGGATTGAGAACGTTCAGGGCTTGGTAGCGGGGGATTGAGAACGTTCAGGGCTTGGTAGCGGGAGATTGAGAACGTTCAGGGCTTGGTAGCGGGGGATTGAGAACGTTCAGGGCCTGGTAGCGGGGGATTGAGAACGTTCAGGGCCTGATAGCGGGGGATTGAGAACGTTCAGGGCCTGGTAGCAGGGGATTGAGAACGTTCAGGGCCTGGTAGCGGTAGATTGAGAACGTTCAGGGCCTGGTAGCGGGGGATTGAGAACGTTCCGGGCCTGGTAGCCGGGGGATTGAGAACGTTCAGGGCCGTGTAGCGGGGGATTGAGAACGTTCAGGGCTTGGTAGCGGGAGTTTGAGAACGTTCAGGGCTTGGTAGCGGGGGATTGAGAACGTTCAGGGCTTGGTAGCGGGAGATTGAGAAGGTTCAGGGCTTGGTAGCGGGGCATTGAGAACGTTCAGGGCTTGGTAGCGGGGGATTGAGAACGTTCAGGGCTTGTTTGCGGGAGATTGAGAACCTTCAAGGCTTGGTAGCGGGGGATTGAGAACGTTCAGGGCTTGATAGCGGGGGATTGAGAACGTTCAGGGCTTGGTAGCGGGGGATTGAGAACGTTCAGGGCTTGGTAGCGGGAGATTGAGAACGTTCAGGGCTTGGTAGCGGGGGATTGAGAACGTTCAGGGCTTGGTAGCGGGAGATTGAGAACGTTCAGGGCCTGGTAGCGGTAGATTGAGAACGTTCAGGGCCTGGTAGCGGGGGAATGAGAACGTTCAGGGCCTGGTAGCGGGGAATTGATAACGTTCAGGGCTTGGTAGCGGGGGATTGAGAACGTTCCGTGCTTGGTAGCGGGGGATTGAGAACGTTCCGTGCCTGGTAGCGGGGGATTGAGAACGTTAAGGGCCGTGTAGCGGGGGATTGAGAACGTTCAGGGCCTGGTAGCGGTAGATTGAGAACGTTCAGGGCCTGGTAGCGGGGGAATGAGAACGTTCAGGGCCTGGTAGCGGGGAATTGATAACGTTCAGGGCTTGGTAGCGGGGGATTGAGAACGTTCCGTGCTTGGTAGCGGGGGATTGAGAACGTTCCGTGCCTGGTAGCGGGGGATTGAGAACGTTAAGGGCCGTGTAGCGGGGGATTGAGAACGTTCAGGGCCTGGTAGCCGGGGATTGAGAACGTTCAGGGCCTGGTAGCGGGGGATTGAGAACGTTCAGGGCCTGGTAGCGGGGGATTGAGAACGTTCAGGGCCTGGTAGCGGGGGATTGAGAACGTTCAGGGCCTGGTAGCGGGGGATTGAGAACGTTCAGGGCCTGGTAGCGGGGGATTGAGAACGTTCAGGGCCTGGTAGCGGGGGATTGAGAACGTTCAGGGCCTGATAGCGGGGGATTGAGAACGTTCAGGGCTTGGTAGCGGAGAATTGAGAACGTTTAGGGCTTGGTAGCGGGGGATTGAGAACGTTCAAGGCCTGGTAGCGGGGGATTGAGAACGTTCAGGGCTTGGTAGCGGGGGATTGAGAACGTTCAGGGCTTGGTAGCGGGGGATTGAGAACGTTCAGGGCTTGGTAGCGGGAGATTGAGAACGTTCAGGGCTTGGTAGCGGGGGATTGAGAACGTTCAGGGCTTGGTAGCGGGGGATTGAGAACGTTCAGGGCCTGGTAGCGGTAGATTGAGAACGTTCAGGGCCTGGTAGCGGGGGATTGAGAACGTTCAGGGCCTGGTAGCGGGGAATTGAGAAAGTTCAGGGCCTGGTAGCGGTAGATTGAGAACGTTCCGGGCTTGGTAGCTGTGGATTGAGAACGTTCCGTGCCTGGTAGCGGGGGATTGAGAACGTTCCGGGCTTGGTAGCTGGGGATTGAGAACGTTCAGGGCCTGGTAGCGGGGAATTGATAACGTTCAGGGCTTGGTAGCGGGGGATTAAGAACGTTCCGTGCTTGGTAGCGGGGGATTGAGAACGTTCCGTGCCTGGTAGCGGGGGATTGAGAACGTTAAGGGCAGTGTAGCGGGGGATTGAGAACGTTCAGGGCCTGGTAGCCGGGGATTGAGAACGTTCAGGGCCTGGTAGCGCGGGATTGAGAACGTTCAGGGCCGTGTAGCGGGGGATTGAGAACGTTCAGGGCCTGGTAGCGGGGGATTGAGAACGTTCAGGGCCTGGTAGCGGGGGATTGAGAACGTTCAGGGCCTGGTAGCGGGGGATTGAGAACGTTCAGGGCCTGGTAGCGGGGGATTGAGAACGTTCAGGGCCTGATAGCGGGGTATTGAGAACGTTCAGGGCTTGGTAGGGGGGAATTGAGAAAGTTCAGGGCTTGGTAGCGGAGGATTGAGAACGTTCAGGGCTTGGTAGCTGGGGATTGAGAACGTTCAGGGCCTGGTAGGGGTAGATTGAGAACGTTCAGGGCCTGGTAGCGGGGGATTGAGAACGTTCAGGGCCGGGTAGCGGGGAATTGAGAAAGTTCAGGGCCTGGTAGCGGTAGATTGAGAACGTTCCGGGCTTGGTAGCTGGGGATTGAGAACGTTCCGTGCCTGGTAGCGGGGGATTGAGAACGTTAAGGGCCGTGTAGCGGGGGATTGAGAACGTTCAGGGCCTGGTAGCGGTAGATTGAGAACGTTCAGGGCCGGGTAGCGGTAGATTGAGAACGTTCAGGGCCTGGTAGCGGGGGATTGAGAACGTTCAGGGCCTGGTAGCGGGGGATTGAGAACGTTCAGGACCTGGTAGCTGTAGATTGAGAACGTTCAGGGCCTGGTAGCGGTAGATTGAGAACGTTCAGGGACTGGTAGCGGGCGATTGAGAACGTTCAGGGACTGGTAGCGGGCGATTGAGAACGTTCAGGGCCTGGTAGCGGTAGATTGAGAACGTTCAGGGCCTGGTAGCGGGGGATTGAGAACGTTCAGGGCCTGGTAGCGGGGGATTGAGAACGTTCAGGGCCTGATAGCGGGGGATTGAGAACGTTCAGGGCCTGGTAGCAGGGGATTGAGAACGTTTAGGGCCTGGTAGCGGTAGATTGAGAACGTTCAGGGCCTGGTAGCGGTAGATTGAGAACGTTCAGGGCCTGGTAGCTGGGGGATTGAGAACGTTCAGGGCTTGGTAGCGGGGGATTGAGAACGTTCAGGGCCTGGTAGCGGGGGATTGAGAACGTTCAGGGCCTGGTAGCGGGGGATTGAGAACGTTTAGGGCCTGGTAGCGGGGGATTGAGAACGTTCAGGGCCTGATAGCGGGGGATTGATAACGTTCAGGGCTTGGTAGCGGGGAATTGAGAACGTTTAGGGCTTGGTAGCGGGGGATTGAGAACGTTCAAGGCCTGGTAGCGGGGGATTGAGAACGTTCAGGGCTTGGTAGCGGGGGATTGAGAACGTTCAGGGCTTGGTAGCAGGGGATTGAGAACGTTCAGGGCCTGGTAGCGGTAGATTGAGAACGTTCAGGGCCTGGTAGCGGGGGATTGAGAACGTTCCGGGCCTGGTAGCCGGGGGATTGAGAACGTTCAGGGCCGTGTAGCGGGGGATTGAGAACGTTCAGGGCTTGGTAGCGGGAGTTTGGGAACGTTCAGGGCTTGGTAGCGGGGGATTGAGAACGTTCAGGGCTTGGTAGCGGGAGATTGAGAAGGTTCAGGGCTTGGTAGCGGGGCATTGAGAACGTTCAGGGCTTGGTAGCGGGGGATTGAGAACGTTCAGGGCTTTTTTGCGGGAGATTGAGAACGTTCAAGGCTTGGTAGCGGGGGATTGAGAACGTTCAGGGCTTGATAGCGGGGGATTGAGAACGTTCAGGGCTTGGTAGCGGGGGATTGAGAACGTTCAGGGCTTGGTAGCGGGAGATTGAGAACGTTCAGGGCTTGGTAGCGGGGGATTGAGAACGTTCAGGGCTTGGTAGCGGGAGATTGAGAACGTTCAGGGCCTGGTAGCGGTAGATTGAGAACGTTCAGGGCCTGGTAGCGGGGGAATGAGAACGTTCAGGGCCTGGTAGCGGGGAATTGATAACGTTCAGGGCTTGGTAGCGGGGGATTGAGAACGTTCCGTGCTTGGTAGCGGGGGATTGAGAACGTTCCGTGCCTGGTAGCGGGGGATTGAGAACGTTAAGGGCCGTGTAGCGGGGGATTGAGAACGTTCAGGGCCTGGTAGCGGTAGATTGAGAACGTTCAGGGCCTGGTAGCGGGGGATTGAGAACGTTCCGGGCCTGGTAGCCGGGGGATTGAGAACGTTCAGGGCCGTGTAGCGGGGGATTGAGAACGTTCAGGGCTTGGTAGCGGGAGTTTGAGAACGTTCAGGGCTTGGTAGCGTGGGATTGAGAACGTTCAGGGCTTGGTAGCGGGAGATTGAGAAGGTTCAGGGCTTGGTAGCGGGGCATTGAGAACGTTCAGGGCTTGGTAGCGGGGGATTGAGAACGTTCAGGGCTTGTTTGCGGGAGATTGAGAACGTTCAAGGCTTGGTAGCGGGGGATTGAGAACGTTCAGGGCTTGATAGCGGGGGATTGAGAACGTTCAGGGCTTGGTAGCGGGGGATTGAGAACGTTCAGGGCTTGGTAGCGGGAGATTGAGAACGTTCAGGGCTTGGTAGCGGGGGATTGAGAACGTTCAGGGCTTGGTAGCGGGAGATTGAGAACGTTCAGGGCCTGGTAGCGGTAGATTGAGAACGTTCAGGGCCTGGTAGCAGGGGAATGAGAACGTTCAGGGCCTGGTAGCGGGGAATTGATAACGTTCAGGGCTTGGTAGCGGGGGATTGAGAACGTTCCGTGCTTGGTAGCGGGGGATTGAGAACGTTCCGTGCCTGGTAGCGGGGGATTGAGAACGTTAAGGGCCGTGTAGCGGGGGATTGAGAACGTTCAGGGCCTGGTAGCGGTAGATTGAGAACGTTAAAGGCCTGGTAGCGGGGGAATGAGAACGTTCAGGGCCTGGTAGCGGGGAATTGATAACGTTCAGGGCTTGGTAGCGGGGGATTGAGAACGTTCCGTGCTTGGTAGCGGGGGATTGAGAACGTTCCGTGCCTGGTAGCGGGGGATTGAGAACGTTAAGGGCCGTGTAGCGGGGGATTGAGAACGTTCAGGGCTTGATAGCGGGAGATTGAGAACGTTCAGGGCTTGGTAGCGGGGGATTGAGAACGTTCAGGGCCTGGTAGCGGGGGATTGAGAACGTTCAGGGCCTGATAGCGGGGGATTGAGAACGTTCAGGGCCTGGTAGCAGGGGATTGAGAACGTTCAGGGCCTGGTAGCGGGGGATTGAGAACGTTCAGGGCTTGGTAGCGGGAGTTTGAGAACGTTCAGGGCTTGGTAGCGGGGGATTGAGAACGTTCAGGGCTTGGTAGCGGGAGATTGAGAAGGTTCAGGGCTTGGTAGCGGGGCATTGAGAACGTTCAGGGCTTGGTAGCGGGGGATTGAGAACGTTCAGGGCTTGTTTGCGGGAGATTGAGAACGTTCAAGGCTTGGTAGCGGGGGATTGAGAACGTTCAGGGCTTGATAGCGGGGGATTGAGAACGTTCAGGGCTTTGCAGCGGGGGATTGAGAACGTTCAGGGCTTGGTAGCGGGAGATTGAGAACGTTCAGGGCTTGGTAGCGGGGGATTGAGAACGTTCAGGGCTTGGTAGCGGGAGATTGAGAACGTTCAGGGCCTGGTAGCGGTAGATTGAGAACGTTCAGGGCCTGGTAGCGGGGGAATGAGAACGTTCAGGGCCTGGTAGCGGTAGATTGAGAACGTTCAGGGCCTGGTAGCGGGGGAATGAGAACGTTCAGGGCCTGGTAGCGGGGAATTGATAACGTTCAGGGCTTGGTAGCGGGGGATTGAGAACGTTCCGTGCTTGGTAGCGGGGGATTGAGAACGTTCCGTGCCTGGTAGCGGGGGATTGAGAACGTTAAGGGCCGTGTAGCGGGGGATTGAGAACGTTCAGGGCCTGGTAGCCGGGGATTGAGAACGTTCAGGGCCTGGTAGCGGGGGATTGAGAACGTTCAGGGCCTGGTAGCGGGGGATTGAGAACGTTCAGGGCCTGGTAGCGGGGGATTGAGAACGTTCAGGGCCTGGTAGCGGGGGATTGAGAACGTTCAGGGCCTGGTAGCGGGGGATTGAGAACGTTCAGGGCCTGGTAGCGGGGGATTGAGAACGTTCAGGGCCTGATAGCGGGGGATTGAGAACGTTCAGGGCTTGGTAGCGGAGAATTGAGAACGTTTAGGGCTTGGTAGCGGGGGATTGAGAACGTTCAAGGCCTGGTAGCGGGGGATTGAGAACGTTCAGGGCTTGGTAGCGGGGGATTGAGAACGTTCAGGGCTTGGTAGCGGGGGATTGAGAACGTTCAGGGCTTGGTAGCGGGAGATTGAGAACGTTCAGGGCTTGGTAGCGGGGGATTGAGAACGTTCAGGGCTTGGTAGCGGGGGATTGAGAACGTTCAGGGCCTGGTAGCGGTAGATTGAGAACGTTCAGGGCCTGGTAGCGGGGGATTGAGAACGTTCAGGGCCTGGTAGCGGGGAATTGAGAAAGTTCAGGGCCTGGTAGCGGTAGATTGAGAACGTTCCGGGCTTGGTAGCTGGGGATTGAGAACGTTCCGTGCCTGGTAGCGGGGGATTGAGAACGTTCCGGGCTTGGTAGCTGGGGATTGAGAACGTTCAGGGCCTGGTAGCGGGGAATTGATAACGTTCAGGGCTTGGTAGCGGGGGATTGAGAACGTTCCGTGCTTGGTAGCGGGGGATTGAGAACGTTCCGTGCCTGGTAGCGGGGGATTGAGAACGTTAAGGGCAGTGTAGCGGGGGATTGAGAACGTTCAGGGCCTGGTAGCCGGGGATTGAGAACGTTCAGGGCCTGGTAGCGGGGGATTGAGAACGTTCAGGGCCTGGTAGCGGGGGATTGAGAACGTTCAGGGCCTGGTAGCGGGGGATTGAGAACGTTCAGGGCCTTGTAGCGGGGGATTGAGAACGTTCAGGGCCTGGTAGCGGGGGATTGAGAACGTTCAGGGCCTGGTACCGGGGGATTGAGAACGTTCAGGGCCTGATAGCGGGGTATTGAGAACGTTCAGGGCTTGGTAGCGGGGAATTGAGAAAGTTCAGGGCTTGGTAGCGGAGGATTGAGAACGTTCAGGGCTTGGTAGCTGGGGATTGAGAACGTTCAGGGCCTGGTAGCGGTAGATTGAGAACGTTCAGGGCCTAGTAGCGGGGGATTGAGAACGTTCAGGGCCGGGTAGCGGGGAATTGAGAAAGTTCAGGGCCTGGTAGCGGTAGATTGAGAACGTTCCGGGCTTGGTAGCTGGGGATTGAGAACGTTCCGTGCCTGGTAGCGGGGGATTGAGAACGTTAAGGGCCGTGTAGCGGGGGATTGAGAACGTTCAGGGCCTGGTAGCGGTAGATTGAGAACGTTCAGGGCCGGGTAGCGGTAGATTGAGAACGTTCAGGGCCTGGTAGCGGGGGATTGAGAACGTTCAGGGCCTGGTAGCGGGGGATTGAGAACGTTCAGGACCTGGTAGCTGTAGATTGAGAACGTTCAGGGCCTGGTAGCGGTAGATTGAGAACGTTCAGGGACTGGTAGCGGGCGATTGAGAACGTTCAGGGACTGGTAGCGGGCGATTGAGAACGTTCAGGGCCTGGTAGCGGTAGATTGAGAACGTTCAGGGCCTGGTAGCGGGGGATTGAGAACGTTCAGGGCCTGGTAGCGGGGGATTGAGAACGTTCAGGGCCTGATAGCGGGGGATTGAGAACGTTCAGGGCCTGGTAGCAGGGGATTGAGAACGTTTAGGGCCTGGTAGCGGTAGATTGAGAACGTTCAGGGCCTGGTAGCGGTAGATTGAGAACGTTCAGGGCCTGGTAGCGGGGGATTGAGAACGTTCCGGGCCTGGTAGCTGGGGGATTGAGAACGTTCAGGGCTTGGTAGCGGGGGATTGAGAACGTTCAGGGCCTGGTAGCGGGGGATTGAGAACGTTCAGGGCCTGGTAGCGGGGGATTGAGAACGTTCAGGGCCTGGTAGCGGGGGATTGAGAACGTTCAGGGCCTGATAGCGGGGGATTGATAACGTTCAGGGCTTGGTAGCGGGGAATTGAGAACGTTTAGGGCTTGGTAGCGGGGGATTGAGAACGTTCAAGGCCTGGTAGCGGGGGATTGAGAACGTTCAGGGCTTGGTAGCGGGGGATTGAGAACGTTCAGGGCTTGGTAGCAGGGGATTGAGAACGTTCAGGGCCTGGTAGCGGTAGATTGAGAACGTTCAGGGCCTGGTAGCGGGGGATTGAGAACGTTTCGGCCATGTAGCCGGGGGATTGAGAACGTTCAGGGCTTGGTAGCGGGGGATTGAGAACGTTCAGGGCTTGGTAGCGGGAGATTGAGAACGTTCAGGGCTTGGTAGCGGGGGATTGAGAACGTTCAGGGCTTGGTAGCGGGAGATTGAGAACGTTCAGGGCCTGGTAGCGGTAGATTGAGAACGTTCAGGGCCTGGTAGCGGGGGAATGAAAACGTTCAGGGCCTGGTAGCGGGGAATTGATAACGTTCAATGCTTGGTAGCGGGGGATTGAGAACGTTCCGTGCTTGGTAGCGGGGGATTGAGAACGTTCCGTGCCTGGTAGCGGGGGATTGAGAACGTTAAGGGCCGTGTAGCGGGGGATTGAGAACGTTCAGGGCCTGGTAGCGGTAGATTGAGAACGTTCAGGGCCTGGTAGCGGGGGATTGAGAACGTTCCGGGCCTGGTAGCCGGGGGATTGAGAACGTTCAGGGCCGTGTAGCGGGGGATTGAGAACGTTCAGGGCTTGGTAGCGGGAGTTTGAGAACGTTCAGGGCTTGGTAGCGGGGGATTGAGAACGTTCAGGGCTTGGTAGCGGGAGATTGAGAAGGTTCAGGGCTTGGTAGCGGGGCATTGAGAACGTTCAGGGCTTGGTAGCGGGGGATTGAGAACGTTCAGGGCTTGTTTGCGGGAGATTGAGAACGTTCAAGGCTTGGTAGCGGCGGATTGAGAACGTTCAGGGCTTGATAGCGGGGGATTGAGAACGTTCAGGGCTTGGTAGCGGGGGATTGAGAACGTTCAGGGCTTGGTAGCGGGAGATTGAGAACGTTCAGGGCCTGGTAGCGGTAGATTGAGAACGTTCAGGGCCTGGTAGCGGGGGAATGAGAACGTTCAGGGCCTGGTAGCGGGGAATTGATAACGTTCAGGGCTTGGTAGCGGGGGATTGAGAACGTTCCGTGCTTGGTAGCGGGGGATTGAGAACGTTCCGTGCCTGGTAGCGGGGGATTGAGAACGTTAAGGGCCGTGTAGCGGGGGATTGAGAACGTTCAGGGCCTGGTAGCGGTAGATTGAGAACGTTCAGGGCCTGGTAGCGGAGGAATGAGAACGTTCAGGGCCTGGTAGCGGGGAATTGATAACGTTCAGGGCTTGGTAGCGGGGGATTGAGAACGTTCCGTGCTTGGTAGCGGGGGATTGAGAACGTTCCGTGCCTGGTAGCGGGGGATTGAGAACGTTAAGGGCCGTGTAGCGGGGGATTGAGAACGTTCAGGGCCTGGTAGCCGGGGATTGAGAACGTTCAGGGCCTGGTAGCGGGGGATTGAGAACGTTCAGGGCTTGGTAGCGGGAGATTGAGAAGGTTCAGGGCTTGGTAGCGGGGCATTGAGAACGTTCAGGGCTTGGTAGCGGGGGATTGAGAACGTTCAGGGCTTGTTTGCGGGAGATTGAGAACGTTCAAGGCTTGGTAGCGGGGGATTGAGAACGTTCAGGGCTTGATAGCGGGGGATTGAGAACGTTCAGGGCTTGGTAGCGGGGGATTGAGAACGTTCAGGGCTTGGTAGCGGGAGATTGAGAACGTTCAGGGCTTGGTAGCGGGGGATTGAGAACGTTCAGGGCTTGGTAGCGGGAGATTGAGAACGTTCAGGGCCTGGTAGCGGTAGATTGAGAACGTTCAGGGCCTGGTAGCGGGGGAATGAGAACGTTCAGGGCCTGGTAGCGGGGAATTGATAACGTTCAGGGCTTGGTAGCGGGGGATTGAGAACGTTCCGTGCTTGGTAGCGGGGGATTGAGAACGTTCCGTGCCTGGTAGCGGGGGATTGAGAACGTTAAGGGCCGTGTAGCGGGGGATTGAGAACGTTCAGGGCCTGGTAGCGGTAGATTGAGAACGTTCAGGGCCTGGTAGCGGGGGAATGAGAACGTTCAGGGCCTGGTAGCGGGGAATTGATAACGTTCAGGGCTTGGTAGCGGGGGATTGAGAACGTTCCGTGCTTGGTAGCGGGGGATTGAGAACGTTCAAGGCCTGGTAGCGGGGGATTGAGAACGTTCAGGGCTTGGTAGCGGGGGATTGAGAACGTTCAGGGCTTGGTAGCGGGGGATTGAGAACGTTCAGGGCTTGGTAGCGGGAGATTGAGAACGTTCAGGGCTTGGTAGCGGGGGATTGAGAACGTTCAGGGCTTGGTAGCGGGGGATTGAGAACGTTCAGGGCCTGGTAGCGGTAGATTGAGAACGTTCAGGGCCTGGTAGCGGGGGATTGAGAACGTTCAGGGCCTGGTAGCGGGGAATTGAGAAAGTTCAGGGCCTGGTAGCGGTAGATTGAGAACGTTCCGGGCTTGGTAGCTGGGGATTGAGAACGTTCCGTGCCTGGTAGCGGGGGATTGAGAACGTTCCGGGCTTGGTAGCTGGGGATTGAGAACGTTCAGGGCCTGGTAGCGGGGAATTGATAACGTTCAGGGCTTGGTAGCGTGGGATTGAGAACGTTCCGTGCTTGGTAGCGGGGGATTGAGAACGTTCCGTGCCTGGTAGCGGGGGATTGAGAACGTTAAGGGCAGTGTAGCGGGGGATTGAGAACGTTCAGGGCCTGGTAGCCGGGGATTGAGAATGTTCAGGGCCTGGTAGCGGGGGATTGAGAACGTTCAGGGCCTGGTAGCGGGGGATTGAGAACGTTCAGGGCCTGGTAGCGGGGGATTGAGAACGTTCAGGGCCTGGTAGCGGGGGATTGAGAACGTTCAGGGCCTGGTAGCGGGGGATTGAGAACGTTCAGGGCCTGGTAGCGGGGGATTGAGAACGTTCAGGGCCTGATAGCGGGGTATTGAGAACGTTCAGGGCTTGGTAGCGGGGAATTGAGAAAGTTCAGGGCTTGGTAGCGGGGGATTGAGAACGTTCAAGGCCTGGTAGCGGGGGATTGAGAACGTTCAGGGCTTGGTAGCGGGGTATTGAGAACGTTCAGGGCTTGGTAGCGGGGGATTGAGAACGTTCAGGGCTTGTTAGCGGGAGATTGAGAACGTTCAGGGCTTGGTAGCGGGGGATTGAGAACGTTCAGGGCTTGGTAGCTGGGGATTGAGAACGTTCAGGGCCTGGTAGCGGTAGATTGAGAACGTTCAGGGCCTGGTAGCGGGGGATTGAGAACGTTCAGGGCCGGGTAGCGGGGAATTGAGAAAGTTCAGGGCCTGGTAGCGGTAGATTGAGAACGTTCCGGGCTTGGTAGCTGGGGATTGAGAACGTTCCGTGCCTGGTAGCGGGGGATTGAGAACGTTAAGGGCCGTGTAGCGGGGGATTGAGAACGTTCAGGGCCTGGTAGCGGTAGATTGAGAACGTTCAGGGCCGGGTAGCGGTAGATTGAGAACGTTCAGGGCCTGGTAGCGGGGGATTGAGAACGTTCAGGGCCTGGTAGCGGGGGATTGAGAACGTTCAGGACCTGGTAGCTGTAGATTGAGAACGTTCAGGGCCTGGTAGCGGTAGATTGAGAACGTTCAGGGACTGGTAGCGGGCGATTGAGAACGTTCAGGGACTGGTAGCGGGCGATTGCGAACGTTCAGGGCCTGGTAGCGGTAGATTGAGAACGTTCAGGGCCTGGAAGCGGGGGATTGAGAACGTTCAGGGCCTGGTAGCGGGGGATTGAGAACGTTCAGGGCCTGATAGCGGGGGATTGAGAACGTTCAGGGCCTGGTAGCAGGGGATTGAGAACGTTTAGGGCCTGGTAGCGGTAGATTGAGAACGTTCAGGGCCTGGTAGCGGTAGATTGAGAACGTTCAGGGCCTGGTAGCGGGGGATTGAGAACGTTCCGGGCCTGGTAGCTGGGGGATTGAGAACGTTCAGGGCTTGGTAGCGGGGGATTGAGAACGTTCAGGGCCTGGTAGCGGGGGATTGAGAACGTTCAGGGCCTGGTAGCGGGG
Organism: Ariolimax columbianus; assembly: GCA_036924085.1. NCBI lineage: Eukaryota > Metazoa > Mollusca > Gastropoda > Stylommatophora > Arionidae > Ariolimax > Ariolimax columbianus. Next base: position 40,667,697 of record JAVGWX010000008.1, on the reverse strand, counting down.
GATTGATAACGTTCAGGGCTTGGTAGCGGGGAATTGAGAACGTTTAGGGCTTGGTAGCGGGGGATTGAGAACGTTCAAGGCCTGGTAGCGGGGGATTGAGAACGTTCAGGGCTTGGTAGCGGGGGATTGAGAACGTTCAGGGCTTGGTAGCAGGGGATTGAGAACGTTCAGGGCCTGGTAGCGGTAGATTGAGAACGTTCAGGGCCTGGTAGCGGGGGATTGAGAACGTTCCGGGCCTGGTAGCCGGGGGATTGAGAACGTTCAGGGCCGTGTAGCGGGGGATTGAGAACGTTCAGGGCTTGGTAGCGGGAGTTTGAGAACGTTCAGGGCTTGGTAGCGGGGGATTGAGAACGTTCAGGGCTTGGTAGCGGGAGATTGAGAAGGTTCAGGGCTTGGTAGCGGGGCATTGAGAACGTTCAGGGCTTGGTAGCGGGGGATTGAGAACGTTCAGGGCTTGTTTGCGGGAGATTGAGAACTTTCAAGGCTTGGTAGCGGGGGATTGAGAACGTTCAGGGCTTGATAGCGGGGGATTGAGAACGTTCAGGGCTTGGTAACGGGGGATTGAGAACGTTCAGGGCTTGGTAGCGGGAGATTGAGAACGTTCAGGGCTTGGTAGCGGGGGATTGAGAACGTTCAGGGCTTGGTAGCGAGAGATTGAGAACGTTCAGGGCCTGGTAGCGGTAGATTGAGAACGTTCAGGGCCTGGTAGCGGGGGAATGAGAACGTTCAGGGCCTGGTAGCGGGGAATTGATAACGTTCAGGGCTTGGTAGCGGGGGATTGAGAACGTTCCGTGCTTGGTAGCGGGGGATTGAGAACGTTCCGTGCCTGGTAGCGGGGGATTGAGAACGTTAAGGGCCGTGTAGCGGGGGATTGAGAACGTTTAGGGCCTGGTAGCGGTAGATTGAGAACGTTCAGGGCCTGGTAGCGGGGGAATGAGAACGTTCAGGGCCTGGTAGCGGGGAATTGATAACGTTCAGGGCTTGGTAGCGGGGGATTGAGAACGTTCCGTGCTTGGTAGCGGGGGATTGAGAACGTTCCGTGCCTGGTAGTGGGGGATTGAGAACGTTAAGGGCCGTGTAGCGGGGGATTGAGAACGTTCAGGGCCTGGTAGCCGGGGATTGAGAACGTTCAGGGCCTGGTAGCGGGGGATTGAGAACGTTCAGGGCCTGGTAGCGGGGGATTGAGAACGTTCAGGGCCTGGTAGCGGGGGATTGAGAACGTTCAGGGCCTGGTAGCGGGGGATTGAGAACGTTCAGGGCCTGGTAGCGGGGGATTGAGAACGTTCAGGGCCTGGTAGCGGGGGATTGAGAACGTTCAGGGCCTGATAGCGGGGGATTGAGAACGTTCAGGGCTTGGTAGCGGAGAATTGAGAACGTTTAGGGCTTGGTAGCGGGGGATTGAGAACGTTCAAGGCCTGGTAGCGGGGGATTGAGAACGTTCAAGGCCTGGTAGCGGGGGATTGAGAACGTTCAGGGCTTGGTAGCGGGGGATTGAGAACGTTCAGGGCTTGGTAGCGGGGGATTGAGAACGTTCAGGGCTTGGTAGCGGGAGATTGAGAACGTTCAGGGCTTGGTAGCGGGGGATTGAGAACGTTCAGGGCTTGGTAGCGGGGGATTGAGAACGTTGAGGGCCTGGTAGCGGTAGATTGAGAACGTTCAGGGCCTGGTAGCGGGGAATTGAGAAAGTTCAGGGCCTGGTAGCGGTAGATTGAGAACGTTCCGGGCTTGGTAGCTGGGGATTGAGAACGTTCCGTGCCTGGTAGCGGGGGATTGAGAACGTTCCGGGCTTGGTAGCTGGGGATTGAGAACGTTCAGGGCCTGGTAGCGGTAGATTGAGAACGTTCAGGGCCTGGTAGCGGGGGATTGAGAACGTTCCGGGCCTGGTAGCCGGGGGATTGAGAACGTTCAGGGCCGTGTAGCGGGGGATTGAGAACGTTCAGGGCTTGGTAGCGGGAGTTTGAGAACGTTCAGGGCTTGGTAGCGGGGGATTGAGAACGTTCAGGGCTTGGTAGCGGGAGATTGAGAAGGTTCAGGGATTGGTAGCGGGGCATTGAGAACGTTCAGGGCTTGGTAGCGGGGGATTGAGAACGTTCAGGGCTTGTTTGCGGGAGATTGAGAACGTTCAAGGCTTGGTAGCGGGGGATTGAGAACGTTCAGGGCTTGATAGCGGGGGATTGAGAACGTTCAGGGCTTGGTAGCGGGGGATTGAGAACGTTCAGGGCTTGGTAGCGGGAGATTGAGAACGTTCAGGGCTTGGTAGCGGGGGATTGAGAACGTTCAGGGCTTGGTAGCGGGAGATTGAGAACGTTCAGGGCCTGGTAGCGGTAGATTGAGAACGTTCAGGGCCTGGTAGCGGGGGAATGAGAACGTTCAGGGCCTGGTAGCGGGGAATTGATAACGTTCAGGGCTTGGTAGCGGGGGATTGAGAACGTTCCGTGCTTGGTAGCGGGGGATTGAGAACGTTCCGTGCCTGGTAGCGGGGGATTGAGAACGTTAAGGGCCGTGTAGCGGGGGATTGAGAACGTTCTGGGCCTGGTAGCGGTAGATTGAGAACGTTCAGGGCCTGGTAGCGGGGGATTGAGAACGTTCAGGGGTTGGTAGCGGAGAATTGAGAACGTTTAGGGCTTGGTAGCGGGGGATTGAGAACGTTCAAGGCCTGGTAGCGGGGGATTGAGAACGTTCAGGGCTTGGTAGCGGGGGATTGAGAACGTTCAGGGCTTGGTAGCGGGGGATTGAGAACGTTCAGGGCTTGGTAGCGGGAGATTGAGAACGTTCAGGGCTTGGTAGCGGGGGATTGAGAACGTTCAGGGCTTGGTAGCGGGGGATTGAGAACGTTCAGGGCCTGGTAGCGGTAGATTGAGAACGTTCAGGGCCTGGTAGCGGGGAATTGAGAAAGTTCAGGGCCTGGTAGCGGTAGATTGAGAACGTTCCGGGCTTGGTAGCTGGGGATTGAGAACGTTCCGTGCCTGGTAGCGGGGGATTGAGAACGTTCCGGGCTTGGTAGCTGGGGATTGAGAACGTTCAGGGCCTGGTAGCGGTAGATTGAGAACGTTCAGGGCCTGGTAGCGGGGGATTGAGAACGTTCCGGGCCTGGTAGCCGGGGGATTGAGAACGTTCAGGGCCGTGTAGCGGGGGATTGAGAACGTTCAGGGCTTGGTAGCGGGAGTTTGAGAACGTTCAGGGCTTGGTAGCGGGGGATTGAGAACGTTCAGGGCTTGGTAGCGGGAGATTGAGAAGGTTCAGGGCTTGGTAGCGGGGCATTGAGAACGTTCAGGGCTTGGTAGCGGGGGATTGAGAACGTTCAGGGCTTGTTTGCGGGAGATTGAGAACGTTCAAGGCTTGGTAGCGGGGGATTGAGAACGTTCAGGGCTTGATAGCGGGGGATTGAGAACGTTCAGGGCTTGGTAGCGGGGGATTGAGAACGTTCAGGGCTTGGTAGCGGGAGATTGAGAACGTTCAGGGCTTGGTAGCGGGGGATTGAGAACGTTCAGGGCTTGGTAGCGGGAGATTGAGAACGTTCAGGGCCTGGTAGCGGTAGATTGAGAACGTTCAGGGCCTGGTAGCGGGGGAATGAGAACGTTCAGGGCCTGGTAGCGGGGAATTGATAACGTTCAGGGCTTGGTAGCGGGGGATTGAGAACGTTCCGTGCTTGGTAGCGGGGGATTGAGAACGTTCCGTGCCTGGTAGCGGGGGATTGAGAACGTTATGGGCCGTGTAGCGGGGGATTGAGAACGTTCAGGGCCTGGTAGCGGTAGATTGAGAACGTTCAGGGCCTGGTAGCGGGGGAATGAGAACGTTCAGGGCCTGGTAGCGGGGAATTGATAACGTTCAGGGCTTGGTAGCGGGGGATTGAGAACGTTCCGTGCTTGGTAGCGGGGGATTGAGAACGTTCCGTGCCTGGTAGCGGGGGATTGAGAACGCTAAGGGCCGTGTAGCGGGGGATTGAGAACGTTCAGGGCCTGGTAGCCGGGGATTGAGAACGTTCAGGGCCTGGTAGCGGGGGATTGAGAACGTTCAGGGCCTGGTAGCGGGGGATTGAGAACGTTCAGGGCCTGGTAGCGGGGGATTGAGAACGTTCAGGGCCTGGTAGCGGGGGATTGAGAACGTTCAGGGCCTGGTAGCGGGGGATTGAGAACGTTCAGGGCCTGGTAGCGGGGGATTGAGAACGTTCAGGGCCTGATAGCGGGGGATTGAGAACGTTCAGGGCTTGGTAGCGGAGAATTGAGAACGTTTAGGGCTTGGTAGCGGGGGATTGAGAACGTTCAAGGCCTGGTAGCGGGGGATTGAGAACGTTCAGGGCTTGGTAGCGGGGGATTGAGAACGTTCAGGGCTTGGTAGCGGGGGATTGAGAACGTTCAGGGCTTGGTAGCGGGAGATTGAGAACGTTCAGGGCTTGGTAGCGGGGGATTGAGAACGTTCAGGGCTTGGTAGCGGGGGATTGAGAACGTTCAGGGCCTGGTAGCGGTAGATTGAGAACGTTCAGGGCCTGGTAGCGGGGGATTGAGAACGTTCAGGGCCTGGTAGCGGGGAATTGAGAAAGTTCAGGGCCTGGTAGCGGTAGATTGAGAACGTTCCGGGCTTGGTAGCTGGGGATTGAGAACGTTCCGTGCCTGGTAGCGGGGGATTGAGAACGTTCCGGGCTTGGTAGCTGGGGATTGAGAACGTTCAGGGCCTGGTAGCGGGGAATTGATAACGTTCAGGGCTTGGTAGCGAGGGATTGAGAACGTTCCGTGCTTGGTAGCGGGGGATTGAGAACGTTCCGTGCCTGGTAGCGGGGGATTGAGAACGTTAAGGGCAGTGTAGCGGGGGATTGAGAACGTTCAGGGCCTGGTAGCCGGGGATTGAGAACGTTCAGGGCCTGGTAGCGGGGGATTGAGAACGTTCAGGGCCTGGTAGCGGGGGATTGAGAACGTTCAGGGCCTGGTAGCGGGGGATTGAGAACGTTCAGGGCCTGGTAGCGGGGGATTGAGAACGTTCAGGGCCTGGTAGCGGGGGATTGAGAACGTTCAGGGCCTGGTAGCGGGGGATTGAGAACGTTCAGGGCCTGATAGCGGGGTATTGAGAACGTTCAGGGCTTGGTAGCGGGGAATTGAGAAAGTTCAGGGCTTGGTAGCGGGGGATTGAGAACGTTCAAGGCCTGGTAGCGGGGGATTGAGAACGTTCAGGGCTTGGTAGCGGGGGATTGAGAACGTTCAGGGCTTGGTAGCGGGGGATTGAGAACGTTCAGGGCTTGGTAGCGGGAGATTGAGAACGTTCAGGGCTTGGTAGCGGGGGATTGAGAACGTTCAGGGCTTGGTAGCTGGGGATTGAGAACGTTCAGGGCCTGGTAGCGGTAGATTGAGAACGTTCAGGGCCTGGTAGCGGGGGATTGAGAACGTTCAGGGCCGGGTAGCGGGGAATTGAGAAAGTTCAGGGCCTGGTAGCGGTAGATTGAGAACGTTCCGGGCTTTGTAGCTGGGGATTGAGAACGTTCCGTTCCTGGTAGCGGGGGATTGAGAACGTTAAGGGCCGTGTAGCGGGGGATTGAGAACGTTCAGGGCCTGGTAGCGGTAGATTGAGAACGTTCAGGGCCGGGTAGCGGTAGATTGAGAACGTTCAGGGCCTGGTAGCGGGGGATTGAGAACGTTCAGGGCCTGGTAGCGGGGGATTGAGAACGTTCAGGACCTGGTAGCTGTAGATTGAGAACGTTCAGGGCCTGGTAGCGGTAGATTGAGAACGTTCAGGGACTGGTAGCGGGCGATTGAGAACGTTCAGGGACTGGTAGCGGGCGATTGAGAACGTTCAGGGCCTGGTAGCGGTAGATTGAGAACGTTCAGGGCCTGGTAGCGGGGGATTGAGAACGTTCAGGGCCTGGTAGCGGGGGATTGAGAACGTTCAGGGCCTGATAGCGGGGGATTGAGAACGTTCAGAGCCTGGTAGCAGGGGATTGAGAACGTTTAGGGCCTGGTAGCGGTAGATTGAGAACGTTCAGGGCCTGGTAGCGGTAGATTGAGAACGTTCAGGGCCTGGTAGCGGGGGATTGAGAACGTTCCGGGCCTGGTAGCTGGGGGATTGAGAACGTTCAGGGCTTGGTAGCGGAGGATTGAGAACGTTCAGGGCCTGGTAGCGGGGGATTGAGAACGTTCAGGGCCTGGTAGCGGGGGATTGAGAACGTTCAGGGCCTGGTAGCGGGGGATTGAGAACGTTCAGGGCCTGATAGCGGGGGATTGATAACGTTCAGGGCTTGGTAGCGGGGAATTGAGAACGTTTAGGGCTTGGTAGCGGGGGATTGAGAACGTTCAAGGCCTGGTAGCGGGGGATTGAGAACGTTCAGGGCTTGGTAGCGGGGGATTGAGAACGTTCAGGGCCTGGTAGCGATAGATTGAGAACGTTCAGGGCCTGGTAGCGGGGGATTGAGAACGTTCAGGGCCTGGTAGCGGGGAATTGAGAAAGTTCAGGGCCTGGTAGCGGTAGATTGAGAACGTTCCGGGCTTGGTAGCTGGGGATTGAGAACGTTCCGTGCCTGGTAGCGGGGGATTGAGAACGTTCCGGGCTTGGTAGCTGGGGATTGAGAACGTTCAGGGCCTGGTAGCGGGGAATTGATAACGTTCAGGGCTTGGTAGCGGGGGATTGAGAACGTTCCGTGCTTGGTAGCGGGGGATTGAGAACGTTCCGTGCCTGGTAGCGGGGGATTGAGAACGTTAAGGGCCGTGTAGCGGGGGATTGAGAACGTTCAGGGCCTGGTAGCCGGGGATTGAGAACGTTCAGGGCCTGGTAGCGGGGGATTGAGAACGTTCAGGGCCTGGTAGCGGGGGATTGAGAACGTTCAGGGCCTGGTAGCGGGGGATTGAGAACGTTCAGGGCCTGGTAGCGGGGGATTGAGAACGTTCAGGGCCTGGTAGCGGGGGATTGAGAACGTTCAGGGCCTGGTAGCGGGGGATTGAGAACGTTCAGGGCCTGATAGCGGGGTATTGAGAACGTTCTGGGCTTGGTAGCGTGGAATTGAGAAAGTTCAGGGCTTGGTAGCGGGGGATTGAGAACGTTCAAGGCCTGGTAGCGGGGGATTGAGAACGTTCAGGGCTTGGTAGCGGGGGATTGAGAACGTTCAGGGCTTGGTAGCGGGGGATTGAGAACGTTCAGGGCTTGGTAGCGGGAGATTGAGAACGTTCAGGGCTTGGTAGCGGGGGATTGAGAACGTTCAGGGCTTGGTAGCTGGGGATTGAGAACGTTCAGGGCCTGGTAGCGGGGGATTGAGAACGTTCAGGGCCTGGTAGCGGGGGATTGAGAACGTTCAGGGCCTGGTAGCGGTAGATTGAGAACGTTCAGGGCCTGGTAGCGGGGAATTGAGAAAGTTCAGGGCCTGGTAGCGGTAGATTGAGAACGTTCCGGGCTTGGTAGCTGGGGATTGAGAACGTTCCGTGCCTGGTAGCGGGGGATTGAGAACGTTCCGGGCTTGGTAGCTGGGGATTGAGAACGTTCAGGGCCTGGTAGCGGTAGATTGAGAACGTTCAGGGCCTGGTAGCGGGGGATTGAGAACGTTCCGGGCCTGGTAGCCGGGGGATTGAGAACGTTCAGGGCCGTGTAGCGGGGGATTGAGAACGTTCAGGGCTTGGTAGCGGGAGTTTGAGAACGTTCAGGGCTTGGTAGCGGGGGATTGAGAACGTTCAGGGCTTGGTAGCGGGAGATTGAGAAGGTTCAGGGCTTGGTAGCGGGGCATTGAGAACGTTCAGGGCTTGGTAGCGGGGGATTGAGAACGTTCAGGGCTTGTTTGCGGGAGATTGAGAACGTTCAAGGCTTGGTAGCGGGGGATTGAGAACGTTCAGGGCTTGATAGCGGGGGATTGAGAACGTTCAGGGCTTGGTAGCGGGGGATTGAGAACGTTCAGGGCTTGGTAGCGGGAGATTGAGAACGTTCAGGGCTTGGTAGCGGGGGATTGAGAACGTTCAGGGCTTGGTAGCGGGAGATTGAGAACGTTCAGGGCCTGGTAGCGGTAGATTAAGAACGTTCAGGGCCTGGTAGCGGGGGAATGAGAACGTTCAGGGCCTGGTAGCGGGGAATTGATAACGTTCAGGGCTTGGTAGCGGGGGATTGAGAACGTTCCGTGCTTGGTAGCGGGGGATTGAGAACGTTCCGTGCCTGGTAGCGGGGGATTGAGAACGTTAAGGGCCGTGTAGCGGGGGATTGAGAACGTTCAGGGCCTGGTAGCGGTAGATTGAGAACGTTCAGGGCCTGGTAGCGGGGGAATGAGAACGTTCAGGGCCTGGTAGCGGGGAATTGATAACGTTCAGGGCTTGGTAGCGGGGGATTGAGAACGTTCCGTGCTTGGTAGCGGGGGATTGAGAACGTTCCGTGCCTGGTAGCGGGGGATTGAGAACGCTAAGGGCCGTGTAGCGGGGGATTGAGAACGTTCAGGGCCTGGTAGCCGGGGATTGAGAACGTTCAGGGCCTGGTAGCGGGGGATTGAGAACGTTCAGGGCCTGGTAGCGGGGGATTGAGAACGTTCAGGGCCTGGTAGCGGGGGATTGAGAACGTTCAGGGCCTGGTAGCGGGGGATTGAGAACGTTCAGGGCCTGGTAGCGGGGGATTGAGAACGTTCAGGGCCTGGTAGCGGGGGATTGAGAACGTTCAGGGCCTGATAGCGAAGGATTGAGAACGTTCAGGGCTTGGTAGCGGAGAATTGAGAACGTTTAGGGCTTGGTAGCGGGGGATTGAGAACGTTCAAGGCCTGGTAGCGGGGGATTGAGAACGTTCAGGGCTTGGTAGCGGGGGATTGAGATCGTTCAGGGCTTGGTAGCGGGGGATTGAGAACGTTCAGGGCTTGGTAGCGGGAGATTGAGAACGTTCAGGGCTTGGTAGCGGGGGATTGAGAACGTTCAGGGCTTGGTAGCGGGGGATTGAGAACGTTCAGGGCCTGGTAGCGGTAGATTGAGAACGTTCAGGGCCTGGTAGCGGGGGATTGAGAACGTTCAGGGCCTGGTAGCGGGGAATTGAGAAAGTTCAGGGCCTGGTAGCGGTAGATTGAGAACGTTCCGGGCTTGGTAGCTGGGGATTGAGAACGTTCCGTGCCTGGTAGCGGGGGATTGAGAACGTTCCGGGCTTGGTAGCTGGGGATTGAGAACGTTCAGGGCCTGGTAGCGGGGAATTGATAACGTTCAGGGCTTGGTAGCGAGGGATTGAGAACGTTCCGTGCTTGGTAGCGGGGGATTGAGAACGTTCCGTGCCTGGTAGCGGGGGATTGAGAACGTTAAGGGCAGTGTAGCGGGGGATTGAGAACGTTCAGGGCCTGGTAGCCGGGGATTGAGAACGTTCAGGGCCTGGTAGCGGGGGATTGAGAACGTTCAGGGCCTGGTAGCGGGGGATTGAGAACGTTCAGGGCCTGGTAGCGGGGGATTGAGAACGTTCAGGGCCTGGTAGCGGGGGATTGAGAACGTTCAGGGCCTGGTAGCGGGGGATTGAGAACGTTCAGGGCCTGGTAGCGGGGGATTGAGAACGTTCAGGGCCTGATAGCGGGGTATTGAGAACGTTCAGGGCTTGGTAGCGGGGAATTGAGAAAGTTCAGGGCTTGGTAGCGGGGGATTGAGAACGTTCAAGGCCTGGTAGCGGGGGATTGAGAACGTTCAGGGCTTGGTAGCGGGGGATTGAGAACGTTCAGGGCTTGGTAGCGGGGGATTGAGAACGTTTAGGGCTTGGTAGCGAGAGATTGAGAACGTTCAGGGCTTGGTAGCGGGGGATTGAGAACGTTCAGGGCTTGGTAGCTGGGGATTGAGAACGTTCAGGGCCTGGTAGCGGTAGATTGAGAACGTTCAGGGCCTGGTAGCGGGGGATTGAGAACGTTCAGGGCCGGGTAGCGGGGAATTGAGAAAGTTCAGGGCCTGGTAGCGGTAGATTGAGAACGTTCCGGGCTTTGTAGCTGGGGATTGAGAACGTTCCGTGCCTGGTAGCGGGGGATTGAGAACGTTAAGGGCCGTGTAGCGGGGGATTGAGAACGTTCAGGGCCTGGTAGCGGTAGATTGAGAACGTTCAGGGCCGGGTAGCGGTAGATTGAGAACGTTCAGGGCCTGGTAGCGGGGGATTGAGAACGTTCAGGGCCTGGTAGCGGGGGATTGAGAACGTTCAGGACCTGGTAGCTGTAGATTGAGAACGTTCAGGGCCTGGTAGCGGTAGATTGAGAACGTTCAGGGACTGGTAGCGGGCGATTGAGAACGTTCAGGGACTGGTAGCGGGCGATTGAGAACGTTCAGGGCCTGGTAGCGGTAGATTGAGAACGTTCAGGGCCTGGTAGCGGGGGATTGAGAACGTTCAGGGCCTGGTAGCGGGGGATTGAGAACGTTCAGGGCCTGATAGCGGGGGATTGAGAACGTTCAGAGCCTGGTAGCAGGGGATTGAGAACGTTTAGGGCCTGGTAGCGGTAGATTGAGAACGTTCAGGGCCTGGTAGCGGTAGATTGAGAACGTTCAGGGCCTGGTAGCGGGGGATTGAGAACGTTCCGGGCCTGGTAGCTGGGGGATTGAGAACGTTCAGGGCTTGGTAGCGGAGGATTGAGAACGTTCAGGGCCTGGTAGCGGGGGATTGAGAACGTTCAGGGCCTGGTAGCGGGGGATTGAGAACGTTCAGGGCCTGGTAGCGGGGGATTGAGAACGTTCAGGGCCTGATAGCGGGGGATTGATAACGTTCAGGGCTTGGTAGCGGGGAATTGAGAACGTTTAGGGCTTGGTAGCGGGGGATTGAGAACGTTCAAGGCCTGGTAGCGGGGGATTGAGAACGTTCAGGGCTTGGTAGCGGGGGATTGAGAACGTTCAGGGCCTGGTAGCGATAGATTGAGAACGTTCAGGGCCTGGTAGCGGGGGATTGAGAACGTTCAGGGCCTGGTAGCGGGGAATTGAGAAAGTTCAGGGCCTGGTAGCGGTAGATTGAGAACGTTCCGGGCTTGGTAGCTGGGGATTGAGAACGTTCCGTGCCTGGTAGCGGGGGATTGAGAACGTTCCGGGCTTGGTAGCTGGGGATTGAGAACGTTCAGGGCCTGGTAGCGGGGAATTGATAACGTTCAGGGCTTGGTAGCGGGGGATTGAGAACGTTCCGTGCTTGGTAGCGGGGGATTGAGAACGTTCCGTGCCTGGTAGCGGGGGATTGAGAACGTTAAGGGCCGTGTAGCGGGGGATTGAGAACGTTCAGGGCCTGGTAGCCGGGGATTGAGAACGTTCAGGGCCTGGTAGCGGGGGATTGAGAACGTTCAGGGCCTGGTAGCGGGGGATTGAGAACGTTCAGGGCCTGGTAGCGGGGGATTGAGAACGTTCAGGGCCTGGTAGCGGGGGATTGAGAACGTTCAGGGCCTGGTAGCGGGGGATTGAGAACGTTCAGGGCCTGGTAGCGGGGGATTGAGAACGTTCAGGGCCTGATAGCGGGGTATTGAGAACGTTCAGGGCTTGGTAGCGTGGAATTGAGAAAGTTCAGGGCTTGGTAGCGGGGGATTGAGAACGTTCAAGGCCTGGTAGCGGGGGATTGAGAACGTTCAGGGCTTGGTAGCGGGGGATTGAGAACGTTCAGGGCTTGGTAGCGGGGGATTGAGAACGTTCAGGGCTTGGTAGCGGGAGATTGAGAACGTTCAGGGCTTGGTAGCGGGGGATTGAGAACGTTCAGGGCTTGGTAGCTGGGGATTGAGAACGTTCAGGGCCTGGTAGCGGTAGATTGAGAACGTTCAGGGCCTGGTAGCGGGGGATTGAGAACGTTCAGGGCCGGGTAGCGGGGAATTGAGAAAGTTCAGGGCCTGGTAGCGGTAGATTGAGAACGTTCCGGGCTTGGTAGCTGGGGATTGAGAACGTTCCGTGCCTGGTAGCGGGGGATTGAGAACGTTAAGGGCCGTGTAGCGGGGGATTGAGAACGTTCAGGGCCTGGTAGCGGTAGATTGAGAACGTTCAGGGCCGGGTAGCGGTAGATTGAGAACGTTCAGGGCCTGGTAGCGGGGGATTGAGAACGTTTAGGGCCTGGTAGCGGGGGATTGAGAACGTTCAGGACCTGGTAGCTTTAGATTGAGAACGTGCAGGGCCTGGTAGCGGTAGATTGAGAACGTTCAGGGACTGGTAGCGGGCGATTGAGAACGTTCAGGGCCTGGTAGCGGTAGATTGAGAACGTTCAGGGCCTGGTAGCGGGGGATTGAGAAAGTTCAGGGCCTGGTAGCGGGGGATTGAGAACGTTCAGGGCCTGATAGCGGGGGATTGAGAACGTTCAGGGCCTGGTAGCAGGGGATTGAGAACGTTTAGGGCCTGGTAGCGGTAGATTGAGAACGTTCAGGGCCTGGTAGCGGTAGATTGAGAACGTTCAGGGCCTGGTAGCGGGGGATTGAGAACGTTCCGGGCCTGGTAGCTGGGGGATTGAGAACGTTCAGGGCCTGTTAGCGGGGGATTGAGAACGTTCAGGGCCTGGTAGCGGGGGATTGAGAACGTTCAGGGCCTGGTAGCGGGGGATTGAGAACGTTCAGGGCCTGATAGCGGGGGATTGATAACGTTCAGGGCTTGGTAGCGGGGAATTGAGAACGTTTAGGGCTTGGTAGCGGGGGATTGAGAACGTTCAAGGCCTGGTAGCGGGGGATTGAGAACGTTCAGGGCTTGGTAGCGGGGGATTGAGAACGTTCAGGGCTTGGTAGCGGGGGATTGAGAACGTTCAGGGCTTGGTAGCGGGAGATTGAGAACGTTCAGGGCTTGGTAGCGGGGGATTGAGAACGTTCAGGGCTTGGTAGCGGGGGATTGAGAACGTTCAGGGCCTGGTAGCGGTAGATTGAGAACGTTCAGTGCCTGGTAGCGGGGGATTGAGAACGTTCAGGGCCTGGTAGCGGGGAATTGAGAAAGTTCAGGGCCTGGTAGCGGTAGATTGAGAACGTTCCGGGCTTGGTAGCTGGGGATTGAGAACGTTCCGTGCCTGGTAGCGGGGGATTGAGAACGTTCCGGGCTTGGTAGCTGGGGATTGAGAACGTTCAGGGCCTGGTAGCGGGGAATTGATAACGTTCAGGGCTTGGTAGCGAGGGATTGAGAACGTTCCGTGCTTGGTAGCGGGGGATTGAGAACGTTCCGTGCCTGGTAGCGGGGGATTGAGAACGTTAAGGGCCGTGTAGCGGGGGATTGAGAACGTTCAGGGCTTGGTAGCCGGGGATTGAGAACGTTCAGGGCCTGGTAGCGGGGGATTGAGAACGTTCAGGGCCTGGTAGCGGGGGATTGAGAACGTTCAGGGCCTGGTAGCGGGGGATTGAGAACGTTCAGGGCCTGGTAGCGGGGTATTGAGAACGTTCAGGGCCTGGTAGCGGGGGATTGAGAACGTTCAGGGCCTGGTAGCGGGGGATTGAGAACGTTCAGGGCCTGATAGCGGGGGATTGAGAACGTTCAGGGCCTGGTTGCGGGGGATTGAGAACGTTCAGGGCCTGGTAGCGGGGTATTGAGAACGTTCAGGGCCTGGTAGCGGGGGATTGAGAACGTTCAGGGCCTGGTAGCGGGGGATTGAGAACGTTCAGGGCCTGGTTGCGGGGGATTGAGAACGTTCAGGGCCTGGTAGCGGGGTATTGAGAACGTTCAGGGCCTGGTAGCGGGGGATTGAGAACGTTCAGGGCCTGGTAGCGGGGGATTGAGAACGTTCAGGGCCTGATAGCGGGGTATTGAGAACGTTCAGGGCTTGGTAGCGGGGAATTGAGAACGTTTAGGGCTTGGTAGCGGGGGATTGAGAACGTTCAAGGCCTGGTAGCGGGGGATTGAGAACGTTCAGGGCTTGGTAGCGGGGGATTGAGAACGTTCAGGGCTTGGTAGCGGGGAATTGAGAACGTTCAGGGCTTGGTAGCGGGAGATTGAGAACGTTTAGGGCTTGGTAGCGGGGGATTGAGAACGTTCAGGGCTTGGTAGCTGGGGATTGAGAACGTTCAGGGCCTGGTAGCGGTAGATTGAGAACGTTCAGGGCCTGGTAGCGGGGGATTGAGAACGTTCAGGGCCTGGTAGCGGGGAATTGAGAAAGTTCAGGGCCTGGTAGCGGTAGATTGAGAACGTTCCGGGCTTGGTAGCTGGGGATTGAGAACGTTCCGTGCCTGGTAGCGGGGGATTGAGAACGTTAAGGGCCGTGTAGCGGGGGATTGAGAACGTTCAGGGCCTGGTAGCGGTAGATTGAGAACGTTCAGGGCCGGGTAGCGGTAGATTGAGAACGTTCAGGGCCTGGTAGCGGGGGATTGAGAACGTTCAGGGCCTGGTAGCGGGGGATTGAGAACGTTCAGGACCTGGTAGCTGTAGATTGAGAACGTTCAGGGCCTGGTAGCGGTAGATTGAGAACGTTCAGGGACTGGTAGCGGGCGATTGAGAACGTTCAGGGCCTGGTAGCGGTAGATTGAGAACGTTCAGGGCCTGGTAGCGGGGGATTGAGAACGTTCAGGGCCTGGTAGCGGGGGATTGAGAACGTTCAGGGCCTGATAGCGGGGGATTGAGAACGTTCAGGGCCTGGTAGCAGGGGATTGAGAACGTTTAGGGCCTGGTAGCGGTAGATTGAGAACGTTCAGGGCCTGGTAGCGGTAGATTGAGAACGTTCAGGGCCTGGTAGCGGGGGATTGAGAACGTTCCGGGCCTGGTAGCCGGGGGATTGAGAACGTTCAGGGCGTGGTAGCGGGGGATTGAGAACGTTCAGGGACTGGTAGCGGGCGATTGAGAACGTTCAGGGACTGGTAGCGGGAGATTGAGAACGTTCAGGGCTTGGTAGCGGGGGATTGAGGACGTTCAGGACTTGGTAGCGGGGGATTGAGAACGTTCAGGGCCTGGTAGCGGTAGATTGAGAACGTTCAGGGCCTGGTAGCGGGGGATTGAGAACGTTCAGGGCCTGGTAGCGGGGAATTGAGAACGTTCAGGGCCTGGTAGCGGTAGATTGAGAACGTTCAGGGCCTGGTAGCGGGGGATTGAGAACGTTCAGGGCCTGGTAGCGGGGGATTGAGAACGTTCCGGGCCTGGTAGCGGGGGATTGAGAACGTTCAGGGCCTGATAGCGGGGTATTGAGAACGTTCAGGGCTTGGTAGCGGGGAATTGAGAACGTTTAGGGCTTGGTAGCGGGGGATTGAGAACGTTCAAGGCCTGGTAGCGGGGGATTGAGAACGTTCAGGGCTTGGTAGCGGGGGATTGAGAACGTTCAGGGCTTGGTAGCGGGGAATTGAGAACGTTCAGGGCTTGGTAGCGGGAGATTGAGAACGTTTAGGGCTTGGTAGCGGGGGATTGAGAACGTTCAGGGCTTGGTAGCTGGGGATTGAGAACGTTCAGGGCCTGGTAGCGGTAGATTGAGAACGTTCAGGGCCTGGTAGCGGGGGATTGAGAACGTTCAGGGCCTGGTAGCGGGGAATTGAGAAAGTTCAGGGCCTGGTAGCGTAGATTGAGAACGTTCCGGGCTTGGTAGCTGGGGATTGAGAAACGTTCCGTGCCTGGTAGCGGGGGATTGAGAACGTTAAGGGCCGTGTAGCGGGGGATTGAGAACGTTCAGGGCCTGGTAGCGGTAGATTGAGAACGTTCAGGGCCGGGTAGCGGTAGATTGAGAACGTTCAGGGCCTGGTAGCGGGGATTGAGAACGTTCAGGGCCTGGTAGCGGGGGATTGAGAACGTTCAGGACCTGGTAGCTGTAGATTGAGAACGTTCAGGGCCTGGTAGCGGTAGATTGAGAACGTTCAGGGACTGGTAGCGGGCGATTGAGAACGTTCAGGGCCTGGTAGCGGTAGATTGAGAACGTTCAGGGCCTGGTAGCGGGGGATTGAGAACGTTCAGGGCCTGGTAGCGGGGATTGAGAACGTTCAGGGCCTGATAGCGGGGGATTGAGAACGTTCAGGGCCTGGTAGCAGGGGATTGAGAACGTTTAGGGCCTGGTAGCGGTAGATTGAGAACGTTCAGGGCCTGGTAGCGGTAGATTGAGAACGTTCAGGGCCTGGTAGCGGGGGATTGAGAACGTTCGGGCCTGGTAGCCGGGGGATTGAGAACGTTCAGGGCGTGGTAGCGGGGGATTGAGAACGTTCAGGGACTGGTAGCGGGCGATTGAGAACGTTCAGGACTGGTAGCGGGAGATTGAGAACGTTCAGGGCTTGGTAGCGGGGATTGAGGACGTTCAGGACTTGGTAGCGGGGGATTGAGAACGTTCAGGGCCTGGTAGCGGTAGATTGAGAACGTTCAGGGCCTGGTAGCGGGGGATTGAGAACGTTCCGGGCCTGGTAGCTGGGGGATTGAGAACGTTCAGGGCCTGTTAGCGGGGATTGAGAACGTTCAGGGCCTGGTAGCGGGGGATTGAGAAACGTTCAGGGCCTGGTAGCGGGGATTGAGAACGTTCAGGGCCTGATAGCGGGGGATTGATAACGTTCAGGGCTTGGTAGCGGGGAATTGAGAACGTTTAGGGCTTGGTAGCGGGGGATTGAGAACGTTCAAGGCCTGGTAGCGGGGGATTGAGAACGTTCAGGCTTGGTAGCGGGGATTGAGAACGTTCAGGGCTTGGTAGCGGGGGATTGAGAACGTTCAGGGCTTGGTAGCGGGAGATTGAGAACGTTCAGGGCTTGGTAGCGGGGGATTGAGAACGTTCAGGGCTTGGTAGCGGGGGATTGAGAACGTTCAGGGCCTGGTAGCGGTAGATTGAGAACGTTCAGTGCCTGGTAGCGGGGGATTGAGAACGTTCAGGGCCTGGTAGCGGGGAATTGAGAAAGTTCAGGGCCTGGTAGCGGTAGATTGAGAACGTTCCGGGCTTGGTAGCTGGGGATTGAGAACGTTCCGTGCCTGGTAGCGGGGGATTGAGAACGTTCCGGGCTTGGTAGCTGGGGATTGAGAACGTTCAGGGCCTGGTAGCGGGGAATTGATAACGTTCAGGGCTTGGTAGCGAGGGATTGAGAACGTTCCGTGCTTGGTAGCGGGGGATTGAGAACGTTCAGGGCTTGGTAGCTGGGGATTGAGAACGTTCAGGGCCTGGTAGCGGTAGATTGAGAACGTTCAGGGCCTGGTAGCGGGGGATTGAGAACGTTCAGGGCCGGGTAGCGGGGAATTGAGAAAGTTCAGGGCCTGGTAGCGGTAGATTGAGAACGTTCCGGGCTTGGTAGCTGGGGATTGAGAACGTTCCGTGCCTGGTAGCGGGGGATTGAGAACGTTAAGGGCCGTGTAGCGGGGGATTGAGAACGTTCAGGGCCTGGTAGCGGTAGATTGAGAACGTTCAGGGCCGGGTAGCGGTAGATTGAGAACGTTCAGGGCCTGGTAGCGGGGATTGAGAACGTTTAGGGCCTGGTAGCGGGGATTGAGAACGTTCAGGACCTGGTAGCTTTAGATTGAGAACGTGCAGGGCCTGGTAGCGGTAGATTGAGAACGTTCAGGGACTGGTAGCGGGCGATTGAGAACGTTCAGGGCCTGGTAGCGGTAGATTGAGAACGTTCAGGGCCTGGTAGCGGGGGATTGAGAACGTTCAGGGCCTGGTAGCGGGGGATTGAGAACGTTCAGGGCCTGATAGCGGGGGATTGAGACCGTTCAGGGCCTGGTAGCAGGGGATTGAGAACGTTTAGGGCCTGGTAGCGGTAGATTGAGAACGTTCAGGGCCTGGTAGCGGTAGATTGAGAACGTTCAGGGCCTGGTAGCGGTAGCGGGGGATTGAGAACGTTCCGGGCCTGGTAGCTGGGGGATTGAGAACGTTCAGGGCCTGTTAGCGGGGGATTGAGAACGTTCAGGGCCTGGTAGCGGGGGATTGAGAACGTTCAGGGCCTGGTAGCGGGGGATTGAGAACGTTCAGGGCCTGATAGCGGGGGATTGATAACGTTCAGGGCTTGGTAGCGGGGAATTGAGAACGTTTAGGGCTTGGTAGCGGGGGATTGAGAACGTTCAAGGCCTGGTAGCGGGGGATTGAGAACGTTCAGGGCTTGGTAGCGGGGGATTGAGAACGTTCAGGGCTTGGTAGCGGGGGATTGAGAACGTTCAGGGCTTGGTAGCGGGAGATTGAGAACGTTCAGGGCTTGGTAGCGGGGGATTGAGAACGTTCAGGGCTTGGTAGCGGGGGATTGAGAACGTTCAGGGCCTGGTAGCGGTAGATTGAGAACGTTCAGTGCCTGGTAGCGGGGGATTGAGAACGTTCAGGGCCTGGTAGCGGGGAATTGAGAAAGTTCAGGGCCTGGTAGCGGTAGATTGAGAACGTTCCGGGCTTGGTAGCTGGGGATTGAGAACGTTCCGTGCCTGGTAGCGGGGGATTGAGAACGTTCCGGGCTTGGTAGCTGGGGATTGAGAACGTTCAGGGCCTGGTAGCGGGGAATTGATAACGTTCAGGGCTTGGTAGCGAGGGATTGAGAACGTTCCGTGCTTGGTAGCGGGGGATTGAGAACGTTCCGTGCCTGGTAGCGGGGGATTGAGAACGTTAAGGGCCGTGTAGCGGGGGATTGAGAACGTTCAGGGCTTGGTAGCCGGGGATTGAGAACGTTCAGGGCCTGGTAGCGGGGGATTGAGAACGTTCAGGGCCTGGTAGCGGGGGATTGAGAACGTTCAGGGCCTGGTAGCGGGGGATTGAGAACGTTCAGGGCCTGGTAGCGGGGTATTGAGAACGTTCAGGGCCTGGTAGCGGGGGATTGAGAACGTTCAGGGCCTGGTAGCGGGGGATTGAGAACGTTCAGGGCCTGATAGCGGGGGATTGAGAACGTTCAGGGCCTGGTTGCGGGGGATTGAGAACGTTCAGGGCCTGGTAGCGGGGTATTGAGAACGTTCAGGGCCTGGTAGCGGGGGATTGAGAACGTTCAGGGCCTGGTAGCGGGGGATTGAGAACGTTCAGGGCCTGGTTGCGGGGGATTGAGAACGTTCAGGGCCTGGTAGCGGGGTATTGAGAACGTTCAGGGCCTGGTAGCGGGGGATTGAGAACGTTCAGGGCCTGGTAGCGGGGGATTGAGAACGTTCAGGGCCTGATAGCGGGGTATTGAGAACGTTCAGGGCTTGGTAGCGGGGAATTGAGAACGTTTAGGGCTTGGTAGCGGGGGATTGAGAACGTTCAAGGCCTGGTAGCGGGGGATTGAGAACGTTCAGGGCTTGGTAGCGGGGGATTGAGAACGTTCAGGGCTTGGTAGCGGGGAATTGAGAACGTTCAGGGCTTGGTAGCGGGAGATTGAGAACGTTTAGGGCTTGGTAGCGGGGGATTGAGAACGTTCAGGGCTTGGTAGCTGGGGATTGAGAACGTTCAGGGCCTGGTAGCGGTAGATTGAGAACGTTCAGGGCCTGGTAGCGGGGGATTGAGAACGTTCAGGGCCTGGTAGCGGGGAATTGAGAAAGTTCAGGGCCTGGTAGCGGTAGATTGAGAACGTTCCGGGCTTGGTAGCTGGGGATTGAGAACGTTCCGTGCCTGGTAGCGGGGGATTGAGAACGTTAAGGGCCGTGTAGCGGGGGATTGAGAACGTTCAGGGCCTGGTAGCGGTAGATTGAGAACGTTCAGGGCCGGGTAGCGGTAGATTGAGAACGTTCAGGGCCTGGTAGCGGGGGATTGAGAACGTTCAGGGCCTGGTAGCGGGGGATTGAGAACGTTCAGGACCTGGTAGCTGTAGATTGAGAACGTTCAGGGCCTGGTAGCGGTAGATTGAGAACGTTCAGGGACTGGTAGCGGGCGATTGAGAACGTTCAGGGCCTGGTAGCGGTAGATTGAGAACGTTCAGGGCCTGGTAGCGGGGGATTGAGAACGTTCAGGGCCTGGTAGCGGGGGATTGAGAACGTTCAGGGCCTGATAGCGGGGGATTGAGAACGTTCAGGGCCTGGTAGCAGGGGATTGAGAACGTTTAGGGCCTGGTAGCGGTAGATTGAGAACGTTCAGGGCCTGGTAGCGGTAGATTGAGAACGTTCAGGGCCTGGTAGCGGGGGATTGAGAACGTTCCGGGCCTGGTAGCCGGGGGATTGAGAACGTTCAGGGCGTGGTAGCGGGGGATTGAGAACGTTCAGGGACTGGTAGCGGGCGATTGAGAACGTTCAGGGACTGGTAGCGGGAGATTGAGAACGTTCAGGGCTTGGTAGCGGGGGATTGAGGACGTTCAGGACTTGGTAGCGGGGGATTGAGAACGTTCAGGGCCTGGTAGCGGTAGATTGAGAACGTTCAGGGCCTGGTAGCGGGGGATTGAGAACGTTCAGGGCCTGGTAGCGGGGAATTGAGAACGTTCAGGGCCTGGTAGCGGTAGATTGAGAACGTTCAGGGCCTGGTAGCGGGGGATTGAGAACGTTCAGGGCCTGGTAGCGGGGGATTGAGAACGTTCCGGGCCTGGTAGCGGGGGATTGAGAACGTTCAGGGCCTGATAGCGGGGTATTGAGAACGTTCAGGGCTTGGTAGCGGGGAATTGAGAACGTTTAGGGCTTGGTAGCGGGGGATTGAGAACGTTCAAGGCCTGGTAGCGGGGGATTGAGAACGTTCAGGGCTTGGTAGCGGGGGATTGAGAACGTTCAGGGCTTTGTAGCGGGGAATTGAGAACGTTCAGGGCTTGGTAGCGGGAGATTGAGAACGTTTAGGGCTTGGTAGCGGGGGATTGAGAACGTTCAGGGCTTGGTAGCTGGGGATTGAGAACGTTCAGGGCCTGGTAGCGGTAGATTGAGAACGTTCAGGGCCTGGTAGCGGGGGATTGAGAACGTTCAGGGCCTGGTAGCGGGGAATTGAGAAAGTTCAGGGCCTGGTAGCGGTAGATTGAGAACGTTCCGGGCTTGGTAGCTGGGGATTGAGAACGTTCCGTGCCTGGTAGCGGGGGATTGAGAACGTTAAGGGCCGTGTAGCGGGGGATTGAGAACGTTCAGGGCCTGGTAGCGGTAGATTGAGAACGTTCAGGGCCGGGTAGCGGTAGATTGAGAACGTTCAGGGCCTGGTAGCGGGGGATTGAGAACGTTCAGGGCCTGGTAGCGGGGGATTGAGAACGTTCAGGACCTGGTAGCTGTAGATTGAGAACGTTCAGGGCCTGGTAGCGGTAGATTGAGAACGTTCAGGGACTGGTAGCGGGCGATTGAGAACGTTCAGGGCCTGGTAGCGGTAGATTGAGAACGTTCAGGGCCTGGTAGCGGGGGATTGAGAACGTTCAGGGCCTGGTAGCGGGGGATTGAGAACGTTCAGGGCCTGATAGCGGGGGATTGAGAACGTTCAGGGCCTGGTAGCAGGGGATTGAGAACGTTTAGGGCCTGGTAGCGGTAGATTGAGAACGTTCAGGGCCTGGTAGCGGTAGATTGAGAACGTTCAGGGCCTGGTAGCGGGGGATTGAGAACGTTCCGGGCCTGGTAGCCGGGGGATTGAGAACGTTCAGGGCGTGGTAGCGGGGGATTGAGAACGTTCAGGGACTGGTAGCGGGCGATTGAGAACGTTCAGGGACTGGTAGCGGGAGATTGAGAACGTTCAGGGCTTGGTAGCGGGGGATTGAGGACGTTCAGGACTTGGTAGCGGGGGATTGAGAACGTTCAGGGCCTGGTAGCGGTAGATTGAGAACGTTCAGGGCCTGGTAGCGGGGGATTGAGAACGTTCAGGGCCTGGTAGCGGGGAATTGAGAACGTTCAGGGCCTGGTAGCGGTAGATTGAGAACGTTCAGGGCCTGGTAGCGGGGGATTGAGAACGTTCAGGGCCTGGTAGCGGGGGATTGAGAACGTTCCGGGCCTGGTAGCGGGGGATTGAGAACGTTCAGGGCTTGCTAGCGGGAGATTGAGAACGAACGCAGAAGAAGATTCCCCAACCCATTACGAGATAAACTGTATGACGATTAAACAAGTCTGAGAAGGACCACCAGAATTATAAGGGCGATAGATTCAATTATTTGAGAGCGAACGACGAAGAAGAAGAAAAAGACATCTCAATGTAGCTTTCAGTTCTCAGTCAAAACCTTCACTTCTCACAAGTTAACTTCACTTCTCATCCACATAAATAATCCAGTTTACAAACTGAAACAAATACCGGCGGGTTCGAACTTCGTCTCCATCGGACCCTGTTTTAGGCCACAGAAATCCAGTGCCCGGTATGTACTTCTCTAGAGGCCTCTCAGATGTTGCAACGTAAAGGAAGAGAGTCTGACCAACGCATTGTAGGTCCTCCCCGCGGTCTCGTCTTACCTCGGGGGTACCAAACTACTGTCCCCTGTGCTCCATCGACCATTGTAACATGTGACCTGCTCATCAATGTTTTGCCTTGTCTGCATGGATTACCACGTCCTTCACCAGGGACAATCGTCTTATGTCCGAGTAGTGGAGACCTTGCATACGTTGTTTCCGGAGAGTGATTCCGACTAAGCGACTCTCAAGGAAGGCCTGGGTTACTCTCAATTTGTTCTTTAGTGACGAAAGCCCATAAAAAAACCAAGAAGTATAAGGATACAATGGCACACATTGGGGACGGCGTGGGCTAGTGATTAAGTGACACAGCTCACAACCGAAGGTGCGGGGTTAGATGCCTATCCCAGCACCAGCCGATACCCCGGGAAACCAAACCCTTAGAAAATGCAGGAGGAAGCAGACCCTTACAAAAAATGCAGGAGGAAGCAGACCCTTACATAAAATGCATGATGTATTCTGATGTGCTGGGCCGACAGGCGCAAAATCAAAACCGTAGTGCAATGCACATCGCCTTGAGGAATGGAGAAATAAGCCGATCTCAAAAACTAAACAAACAAAACAAAAAATGGCACACAAAAACCAAGTGAGACTTGAAATAGTTTATTTTTACTGTCTCGTGTCAAATATCATAATAGTTATCATGAAATTATTTATCATGTAGAAATACAATACAGATAATGAGGACCATTTATCAGGCTGGTCTAGTGAAGATATCAGCATGGGTAAACATGTGCTCATCAACTTGGTTTAGTTCTTATAGTTAGTAAGACATCACTCACACACGCTATCACCACGCACACACGCTTTCACTCACACACGCTCTAAGGCTTGTCAGAGAAGTGACCTATGTAAAACATTGACAAGAAAATGTGCAGCAGATACACACTCATTGTGGATGAAAAACAGAATCAGTTCAAATGCTGTTTAATATATAAGTGGCACAGTGTGCAGGTCAGTAGCTAAGAGTGCAGCTCTTTCATAGCAATGTGACATGCTTTGCGTGTGGGTTTCAGGACTCTCTAGTCTATTCTAGATTAGTTGCTCCTCCTCTACCCTGGGGTGTAGTGGTTTGCCAGAAAGAGTGCAAGATCTTTCTATCCGCCATCTTCCTCTTGGTCTGGTTCCAGTCTAGTCCATGGTCTTATGTTATCATCCCAGAGGACTTTGGGTCGTCCTCAGGGTCTGGATCCAGTCTATTCAGATGTAACTATAGACATTGAAAGGAAGGGAATAAGGAAGTGTTACTTCGTCTCTCAAGACGGGAGCTACCATGATTTTGTCTTACATTCATTCATCATCCTAGCCAGGATATCACAGGATATTGAGACCTAGAAGCGGTGATCCTGGATACCAGGCTGCAACAGAGCAGGCTGGCTAATAAGAACTGATCGAAGAGGGAAGGCTAACCCAGTACTAAAATAATGGTTGCAGAAGAAGGATGTGTCAGACCGAAAGATGCAAATATCGCAGTCAAACTATAAACTAGCGACAGAATGCATTCTGTTCTCCGGACTACATCCTGCTACTTGCAAAGTCCTGTTCAGAGTTTGGTAGCGAGAGTTTGAGAACAAACGCAGAAGAAGACAGGATACTGATGACCCTAGGTGGGTGTCAGAGGATACTTAAGATCGCAGACAGGAAGTATACTGACAATCCTAGACAGGAAGTCACAGGAAGTATACTGACAATCCTAGACAGGAAGTCACAGGAAGTATACTGACAATCCTAGACAGGAAGTCACAGGAAGTATCAGGAAGTATACTGACAATCCTAGACAGGAAGTCACAGGAAGTATACTGACAATCCTAGACAGGAAGTCACAGGAAGTATCAGGAAATATACTGACAATCCTAGACAGGAAGTATACTGACAATCCTAGACAGGAAGTCACAGGAAGTATACTGACAATCCTAGACAGGAAGTCACAGGAAGTATACTGACAATCCTAGACAGGAAGTACACTGATGATAGCATTGACATTTTAAACTGATGTTCATTTAACTTTGTTTACTGGTTTAATTTGTGCTGTTTTTGGATGTTCAGTCACAGACAAAAACCTTTTTATCTTGAAATCCCTGTAAGCTATTATCATTACTGTAATGAAAACGGCATTGAAACTTTGTTCTGTTCTCCAGTAACCATAGAAGATATAACATAAAATGAACATAAATGATTCTATTGGTCCACTAGACTTTTCTACAGCTAAAGATCAACCTTCAATAGTAACTTTTCATTAATGAGCAGCAAGAGTGGGCAGCAAGAGTGAGCAGCAAGAGTGGGCAGCAAGAGTGAGCAGCAAGCCCTCGACCTACATGGTTAATTTGCTAAAAAAGTTGTGGGACTTTCAGATAGGAGATTCAGAGTCTTTACTAGTAAGTTCTTCTAGAAGAATCGACTGTCCCACACTGCGATTCAAGGGTGTAAGCAAGCGGGGACATGAAGTCCTGCGACATCCCATCAGAGGGCTGGAAAACAAATTCTCAGGATCGAGCTGTTTGGAGACAGTCAGTTGGGAGGGGCATTGTGGCTGCAGATACTCGAAGAGGCCTTCTGGTAAGCCAGCCTCCTCACCGTGGTTGTACAATCTGTGGCAGGGACTGTCACTTGCGGACCGACCTTTACAGTCATAGCAGACAGTGTCGAAATAGAGAAAGGCTTGACAAAACTCACAGGTCGCCACGCCCATGGTCTACAGAGACAGAGATTTACAAAACTCATAGGCCATCACGCCCATGGTCTACAGAGACAGCTTGACAAAACTCACAGGTCGTCACGCCCATGGTCTACAGAGACAGAGATTTACAAAACTCATAGGCCATCACGCCCATGGTCTACAGAGACAGCTTGACAAAACTCACAGGTCGTCACGCCCATGGTCTACAGAGACAGCTTGACAAAACTCACAGGTCGTCACACCCATGGTCTACAGAGACAGAGCTTGACAAAACTCACAGGTCGTCACGCCCATGGTCTACAGAGACAGATTTACAAAACTCATAGGCCATCACGCCCATGGTCTACAGAGACAGCTTGACAAAACTCACAGGTCGTCACACCCATGGTCTACAGAGACAGAGCTTGACAAAACTCACAGATAACCACGCCCATGGTCTACAGAGACAGGTGCCAATGATGAACGATGATTAGTGAATTATGTACCACGCACTCACTCGTATCTGTGTAACCCAAATCCCTGTAAATTGAGGGCTTATTGCAAAAAAGAACTATGAAACAAACAAAACATGTGGGGTTACATTTCCCCGTTAAAACATGCTAAATGCCAACATGCCCATGAACACAAAAATCACATTAGACTTTCTAATAACACTAATATTATTTCAGACTTTCTAATGATGCTGAAGGGGGCAGGAAGACTAATGTCTGGTTAGACAAAACATACTAATAAGACATGTCTGTCAAAATATACCAGCCAAGATCCCCACCTCGACTTCCTCACAGTTCTTCCTGGAAATGGGCTATTTTTATGGAGGCCTGTCAACACGAAGATGAAGCCAAAAATAGCATAGCTGCCTGGAGGACACTGATCTATCTTCATCAGCACGCTTAAGATAGGAGGATAGCTACCCCAACCCGCAACTTAACGTCCTTTTCAGTACGCACAAAAAGAGTAATTCTACTCATTGTGGGCATTCAACAACAACAAAATATGCTCAAATTATTTCTGACTTTCTAATAATGAAATTATTTCTGACTTTCTAATAATGAAATTATTTCTGACTTTCTAATAATGAAATTATTTCTGACTTTCTAATAATGAAATTATTTCTGACTTTCTAATAATGCTAATTATTTCTGACTTTCAAATAATGCTAATTATTTCTGACTTTCAAATAATGCAAATTATTTCCGACTTTCCAATAATGCAAATTATTTCTGACTTTCTAATAATGAAATTATTTCTGACTTTCAAAGAATGCTTAAATTATTTAAGGCCAATAGCACTGAAATTATTCCATACTTTCTAACAAACCCCAAATTATTTCATACTCTAGAAACGCTGAAATTATTTCTGTGCATGTGTTAACAGTCATCGCCATAAGCTGGGTGATAGTGCATCCACCACAGAAAATAAATCTGCCACACGTGAACTGTTAAATGCCATGCAAGATGCCAAAGTAAATGTTTTGTGTATAGTTTGTATGGTTAATATATATATATATAAATATAATTCTATTCGACTGCAATAATAAAAAAGCCTGTAGTCTGTTGAAAGAGCCTATAGTTTTGTCAATACCTTGTAGTGGCATTAACCCTTATACACTGTAGTAATAATATTAACAGTTAGCCATTGTAAGCGAAGATGGCGACAGCTGCAGAGATTGGATCTCATTTGACTGTAAAGTCCGCACCTGGGGAACCATCTGTTTTATCTGACACTGTAACTTGAAAATGCGAAAGATTTGCACTGTGTCAGCCTATGGCCTACTTTAGATATGCCTTCTGACTCATCGGGAAAATCGGTGACATTCACAACACCACATTCCAGCACTGAATAAATAATGAAACTCATATTGTGCCAAGGTTTACAATTAACCCATGCTCCACTCAGAGAAATAATACAAAACACAACAAATCATTGCTGAGAGTGATCCTTTCACAGAATCCTGCCCTGAAATCAACTGCATATACATCTTTGTTTCCCGAACACGCCATTGTATTTCCACTGATAGTTGACACATGCAAGTTCCGTTATTTAGTCAGCCTTGGAATGTGATGTTTCAAAGGGATTTCTCTATGACTCAGAAGGCCCGTATCTACAGAAGGCTGTCGTCAGCCCTACTCTCTCATCCCCTGCTACCTACATTCGGTGGCAAGACATAGTCAAGTCAACTGGAGATGGCATTGGATGCAGATTTCTCCTCAGTTACCATGACAGAATGACAAGTTTAAAAAGATGTATTTTGTGTAAATGGGTGTGTACTTGGAATATGCGTTATTCCATGATGTGAGTTGACTGTGAATTGATTTGACTTGACTGATAACTGACTTGCGCATGATGTGTGTAAGGTACGCCTAAATACAGAATTAACAATAACAATTAACCCTCTTCAGTCCAACCTAATTTACAAGATGTTAGTCTTAATGTCCAAGACAAGAACTGTAATTGCATGTGTTTTAAGGACAATACAAAAATAAAGGAATTTTTAATTTAAAGATACAGAATCAAATTTATCTGTCACATAAAGTTTGTTTATAAATAAAATGTTGACAGTTAACCATCACAACCAATGATGGTGACATCATCAGATGGTTTTTGTTTTGATGATGTAACTTGTGCTCTATTTGGATTATAGTGAAGAAGAAACTGGGCTGGGCATCAACTTCACTTTCTGGTCCCGAGCTACCTTGGACCAGTGGCAAGACATAAGTCAAGATGACTGGAGGTAACTCAGGATGCAGACACTCTGGTCCTAGCTCCCTTGAGACCAGGAGTCGCTTGAAACTTGCTACATTCAATTGCCATCCGTTTCCATTCATCGCTTTGAGAGGTGGCTGCCTTACCTCTTGACAACATCACTCACCGTGTGAGCAATGTGTCATGGACATGTTGCTAACCAGGCAGGATCCAATCTCTCCAAGGTGATGTGTTAGTGCATTATTGGTCCGTGTGTACATTTCCCAGCCACATCAAAACCGGCACTGTCAGCAGACAGGGTAAAGAACGACAATCTCGTGAAGTTCAACCGTGTGCAGTGTACTGTAGAAATATGACACATGGTAACCGAAATACTTTTTCAAAAAGATGAGGACCATGCCAGGATAATCGAAGCAGAAAACATCACACTTTTCTGCGAACACAAGTGTAATTCGTCAACTAATGTGAATTCCAGTCAAATCCATAGTTTATTGATATCTATAATGGACTAAAACACGAGAACAAGACGAAACCGCGACCAGTTAGGCACCATCTTGGTGCGGCTCATAAATTTAGACTGTAAAGGGTTAATGTTAGCAGTTTATTAAATGAGCATGATGATGCACACAGCAGCGTGGTACAAACAAGACGAGACACACATGTCTTCATATAAAAGAAAAAATTATCATCTGAAATTTGGTAGAAGTGCGCCTAGAGTTGAGGTATGAATGTTAGGCTGTCAGTTCTAACAAATACAATTAAGTACATATGAACAATAATCCTTCCTGAATTTTCTTGCTTCAATGTAGTTGGCTCCTTAAAGGAAGCCTGGCCCAGACAGTTTTGTTCCAAGACCTAGTCCGTCTAATGAATAACAATTTTTCATCCATAGTGGTAGCATCTGACAATAGACTACTATCTACTATCATCCCACACAGAGTTTGTTTCATATGTCATTGGTGGAATCCTCCGGGAGGATTGACCTCATACTTCAATGGGGGCAAATGCCCCTGTGCAGGTCCCATCTCTGGTGTGAGCTGGATGTGACCAGAAGGAGGATTTCCTGTGGACCGGGCTATTCTCGAGCAGCTTATTACTCCGCTACGTTGGGATAAGTACCACGGATGGTGGTTGACCGATATGCGAGTCCATCTTAATAGACTCAAACACTTGAGCAAAGTAGACCCGCAACCTGTTAGGTGCCATTATTGCTGCTCTTAGCAAACCACCTAACCATAGCCGGTGTTATGCCATGTCACACAGTTAGTCGCCTCTAAAGACATGCTCTCTGTGGGGCAGTGGTGCTATTCTTGTTCTTGTTATACACAAAGACCCCGGCAGATCAAATGACCCTTCTACTCAGTTATAATTTCAAATGATGATACTGCCTCCAAAAAAGATAAGGAAGTGAACAATGAAGACTGGTTCAGACCTGCAGGACCAATTCATCATCATCTTATTTGGATCCAGTAGAAACATGGGACCACCCATACAGATGGCATCCTTGGATTTATGTGCTCTTGCTGTGACAGTCGGTCTAACTTGTTTTACAAAATAAGATTGCAAGCCCAATCCACCATCCTCTTGATCTACAAATGGATTCTACTCGCTTCATTGATCCCATTAATGGACTATTACCAAGAACAAGAACAGCGTGTTCAATTTAGAAGAAAACTCTAGAAACACCTGTCAAAATGAACTCAACGTCTTTATACTGGTTTAGAATCTCTACAGAGTCTGTATACAACCAATTTCTTGGAGGGTGGTTTTTACCAATGTGCGAGTCCATCTTAATAGACTCAAACACAAGAGCTAAGTAGACCCATAGCAGTTAGGAACCATCTATAGCTGCTCTTAACAAACCACCTGGGGTAAGGTACAAATAACTTGGGTAGATGTTTAACTTTAATTTTGTCCGGGCAGCGGCTGTTAAGCCTACTCTTTTAAATTTCCAACTGCCAAGCAATTTTTAACGTGCTCGATACTGAACACGGGAGTCTGATCTCACTACCCTGAGATCGGGGAATTTTTACTAGTGAAAAAATCCAGCTCTCTACCATGATTCTTCTTCTTCTTCTTACGCTGTCAGACGTCGACCTTTATTTTTTTGAAAAAAGCAGCGGTCATCCTAAGGCTGTCGACACTGCTGTAGAGCTTGTCTAGTGTTGCCATTGGTGATGGCCACATCTGCTCTCTCTGATCCTCGTATGTCGGGCAGTTTTGCAGCAAATGTTCAGCGGTCATTTTCCCGGTACCACATTACCATGATTAGAAATCGTGACCTCCAGCACTTGAGGCTGACACCTTATCTCGAGACCACTGAATCTAGTGCAGAAGACTCTCCAACTCATGGTTTTATTGACCAAAAGCTTGGTTCAGTGTTTAGTAGCCTTCAGATTTTGGAAGACATGAAGACCCTTGCACTAAACCAATGAAAACCCTTACACCAGATATGAAAAATGGGCATGTCTGAAAACATATTTTGTGTGAGGAAACAATAGACAGAAGTTCTTAAGGCTGATTTATGAAATTAATTTCGATACCTGGTCACTTATTGGAGCGGAAAGAACTGACCAATGTACTCTAAAATACTTCTTGTAAAATTATTGGAACTCTTAAAAAAAAAAAGAAGACAAAAATAGGGTAATGTGTAGGGCCTAGACAATCAAAATCATCATGTAAAAACATTGGTTCTCTTTATTTTTGGTCCATTTCCCCCCTTTCAACTTTGTTCAGAATATCATTCCCCCTTTCTCCAGATAGGCGAACTGAAAAGGTCATCACACTTTAAAGTTTCAAAAGCCCCTGGTATAAAATATCACGGCAAGAAAATATACATACTTTGGAATAGGCTTATTCCTGCAAGAAAGATAACTCCAATAGTGGTCGTATTTGACCTACTGGAAAAGTAAAAAAAAAATTTTTTTTAAATAACCCAAAGAGGTTGGGATTGTGTTAGAAATATATTTGACAAAAATAGTCATCCATTATTTAAAGAGATACAAAACAGTTCAAAAGCACATCAGCTAAATGTGAAGCAAAAAAAACAAAGACAATATACAATGGTGCCATTTTTGCCAGTACTGTAGCAGCTTGTGAAAGCAAGGTTATGATGGGGACAAGGCACAAAGAGTCTCTCACTTTTACAAAATCTCAGGACACTCATAATGTTCTCTTGTACACAGTTGAATGGTACTACAATATACACGAGCAATGATAATGTGCAATATCAAAGCAGCCCAGTCCAGTACAAACAAGCCCCATCAACACATCCCAGTACAAATAATCCCCTAAAAAACAGTCCCAGACAATTGCATCCTACCAAAACAACACACACAAACAATTCAGTACAAATAAACTTCATGAACACAGCCCACACACAAATATGCCACAAACAAAGCTTATCAAAACAGCCCTGTACAAAACCTACCCTTTAAAGCAACACACATAAACAGCTTAGTACAAATAAGCCCCCATCAACATAGCCCTGTACAAAAAAAAAGCCTCATCAAAACAGCCCACACATAAATAAGTCCAAACCAAAGCAGCTCAAGACAAAAAAAAAACCTGTAAAAAGAGACAATTTAAAGCCACACACAGCTGAGTACAAATAAGACCTACTAAAACAACCTTGTAAAAAACAGCACCTTTATAGCATCCAACACACACACACACACACAAACTGTACAAAAAGCCTTATCAAAACAGCCCCATACATAAAAAAGCCCCAGTCAAAGCAGTGCAAGACAAATGAACCCTATCAAAACAGCCCTGTACAAAACAGCCCCTTCAAAGCCACACACACACACAAAAACAGCTGAGGACAAATAACCCTATCAAAACCACCCTATAAAAAACAGCCTCTTTAAAGAAACACACACATAAACATCTCAGTACAAATAAGTCGGTATAGATGTTCTAGTAGTCTGCAGTGTCCAGTTCTCAGGCGAAATAAAGTAGTTTGTCAATTTCTTTTGAGTTGGTGAATTGGGTCTGGCGTACTGCTTATGTTTCTGTTTTCTCTCCATTGGTGTATATACTGATTTTTGATGATGTTCTTGATTTCTCTGAAGATCTCACACACTGATAAGTGCCCATGTGGAACAGGATGCCAGAACCCTGAGCATATTCTACAGGAATGCCCAATCTATAGGGAAATGAGATGCCAGACCTGGCCAGAGGGTGCGGAGCTGAGACAAAAGCTGTGGGGCAGCCGCTCCGACCTGGTGAAGACTACAGACTTCATCATGGCGACTGGCCTGCAGATATAGCATGACCAAAAGATCCTGAACGCAAAGAAGAAGAAGAAGTACAAATAAGCCCCCATTAACACAGCCCCATCAGAATAATCCCCATCAGCACATAAATAAACCCCAATCAAAGCAGTGCAAGACAAATGTACCCAACCAAAACAGCCCCTTTAAAGCCCTCCACACATAAACGGCTGAGTACTAATAACCCCTATCAAAACAACCCAGTACAAATAAATCCTGTACAAAACAGCTCATTCCAAATTAGCACAACCAAACACAAATGAGGCCTCCCTCCTCCCAACCAATCAAACCCAGCCCATAATAAATTCGCCATATTAAACCATCCCACACACGAAAAACCTCAACCACAACATTCCATATTGCAACATCATCACACACCCAACAAAGCAAATATGGAAACAACATCAGTCACAATCCCCATTTTGACCACCAGCAAAATTTCAGAAAATATAGTTATCATTCCACCTAACACAATATTTGAGAAGGCCAGGTTTGTACAATTCTAGGAACTATCTACTGATATGTGTACTAACTGCATTATATATGTAAGAGTGACAAATGTGGAGGTGCACTCTTGCACCTGTCATTCAAGCATGTACACTTTCCTTCGGCAGTGAAGACTACGATGGCTTAGTCATGTTTGTTCTATGGATGAAGGTTGCATTATCAAAGATATCCTTTATGGACAGTTGGTGGATAACAAAAGTACAGTGGGCGGCCACAGTTTCTTCCTTGTTATTAAAAGGATGTCGCGTCGTACTTTACAACAAGGCTGCAATATCTGCACCATTCGGCCCCACATCTGATTATAGTTGGCTTTCTTGGGTACATGGTTTGCCTTCCTATTGCGATCCTTATCCCGTAGCCAGACTACACTAGTGCGGCCTGTTTCAAGGGCGGCCACATGAAGGAGAAATAGGATTTTGGTCAGCTGTGGTTCGCTGCTACTCTGATGCAAGCAGCCAGGTATGAGTCTTCTTTTTGGTAGCACTGAAAGAAGCTAACATCAATCAAAACTTTGTCCAGTATGTTTTGGGCAACACAAGACTTTGTCCAGTATGTTTTGGGCAACACAAGACTTTGTCCAGTCTGTTTTGGGCAACACAAGACTTTGACCAGCCTGTTTTGGGCAACACAAGACTTTGACCAGCCTGTTCCGAGTCACACCACTAAAATAATGCCAGTTGTAGCTATTAGCATTAAATAACAAATACAAACAATTAGAATTGATATAGGTGTGATAATATATTGATATATCTAACACAGAAGTATATAAAATTGTTGTCATCGGCCGCAGGTCATATAAAATGTTGGGATATGAAACGGAAAGAATAAAAGCCTAGTCTGTCCACTACTTTCCTTCTCAGCCCTATGTACACCATGGCAGGCCGCAACATGGCAATCATAACAAATTTGCTAATTTGGTTTAGCTGTGGTTGTGTATTATTCGTTGCTTTCCTCCGATCCCCAACCTCAGATACATAAGTTTATTGTTTCGTGACTTTCGTTTGACACTTCTGTGTTCTCGTCGCTTATAATTCCTGCTATTGCCATACCATGCCCAACCCTCTTTAGTAGAATTATGACATGGTTGGCAGCTACAGTTTTTGTTCTTTGCTCCCCTTTTCAAACTATGATTAGGCTTATTATACCCTATATTATACTATGTTGTACACATTTGTCAGTCCTGGAAAGCCCCTGACATATGACATTAGCTTGCATGACAGCTAATCAGAAAGATGTGTAAAAGGATTATGTAGCTTCTCTATCCAATGCTTTTCTGTCAGATAAATCTATTGATTGTTGGATGGATACTATTTTGCGACTACTTGTGCTTCATTGCCTGCTGCAAACAGGCGCACATACTAGTTATGAACAAATCATTTTTTTGTGAGATTTAACTTCTTGCAGATATCTGCACAAATAATTTTATTGATAAAATCAATCAGATGTCTACAGGAATAGATCTATCAGCTTCATTGATCAGGATAAAACCAATAAATTGATTGTATTCTTCCTTTATTGTATCTTCCTTTATCTCCCCAGTATCAGCAAGGAACCACAATGACAGGATGTACAATGAAGTTTCTAACACTCTATCTCCAATGAAAATGTCTAATCTGGCGCTTCACGTATTGTACACTATACACTTTGACAAGAGTTAACACATATCATGTCTGCCTGAAAAACCCCATGCTATACAATAGCACGCTTAGTCGATCAGGGTCCATCTAATGACCATATCCATGACCACGTTTGATGCCGGAGGTTCTGTTGGGGAGGTGGCAATCTGTTTTAGCCAGGTGTTGCGAGAGCGGCCCTGAGGACGTCTGCAGGATGAGCGAGGCCTCTTCCTCGCCCCCACAGCCTGTCGGAGCATCTCGTGGGCTGGGACTTCCTGGGAAAGGAGAACGTGATCGAAAAGGAAGAGGTGACGGTGATCAATCGCTGAGGCAATGCCTGCAAGTTGAAAAACTCTATGCTATGCACATTTCGAATGAAGCTATTTTTAAAAGAGAAATCTGGAAACAAAAACATTTTTTACAAAGTTTTCAATTTACCATTTGATGTGAAATTTTATTTCACATCAAAATTTCAACAGAAATATTTATTTTTTTTTCTGTGTAAAATGGTTAGATCGTCTTTTTTGTCTGGAAGGCCTCATTTAAAACACCAAATACTCACAAAATAAATGACATTAAACAACCACATTTATCAAACAAAAAAAATGACATTAAACAAATACTCAAACAAAATAAATGACATTAAACGAATACTCAAACAACAAATGATATTTTTAATACATTACTGTGTCCACCCATCTTTCTCTCAGCACAATTGTTAAACTGTCCACAACACAGACCGGCTGTGCAGGATTCCTTCATACATTCTAATATCAGTGACTCAATCCAGCACAAAAAAGAAACTTTTTTCCCCTTCAGGTCCCCTACAGAAACATTCAACATTGCAATGGGTGTATACGTAATCCTACAAAACCATAAAAAATACAGTGGTAAGTCAGTAAATAGGTCACAAACTGGTATGCGCAGCAGAAAAATGCAGTTGGCAAAACATCCAACTTTGTGATTAATGTAGGTAGCAGATATTAGGTGTTAGAAACATCCAGCTTTGTGATTACTGTAGGTAGCAGATATTAGGTGGTAGAAACATCCAGCTTTGTGATTAATGTAGGTAGCAGATTCTAGGTGACAGAAACATCCAGCTTTGTGATTAATGTAGGTAGCAGATACTAGGTGACAGATGCGCGTGCACAGCTCAGACCAGATACAAAATGGCAGCCATGCTCACAGATTATACCATCAAAGAACAGCATACTCTAGTGTATCTTTTATGGGACAAAAGTGACTTTCTATAAAGGGTATTGACAAGGAAATTATTCCTGTTCGCGGTGAGATTTATTTGTCTGGTAAAGCATTTGCATAACTAGATGGATACATTTTTGTCAAGGACAGTCATGCTGTTGAAGCCGTGGTCGCCCTGTTGAGATTGCACTAGAAGCAGCAAGTGAGGAAGATATCTGAGCTGACAGTGACTGCAAAACGGTGTTAGCATGGTTTAGCCTGAAGCATAATTGAATTTGATTGAATTTCCTGAAAGTGTGCTCCTGGTAGTACCAAGACAAATGACAGACGACACAAAATGAATCGGGGTGTCCTTGGCCTGAGAAAACATTGGGATAAGTATATCAATGATGATGAAAATGATGTTGAGAGATAGACAATATAAGTGCAAAAATAAATGGTTTTGGCTTGGCTTCGTTCGTTCTCAATCTCCCACTATCAAACACTGAAAAGGCTTAAGTTGCAGAATGAAGTCCACAGAAAAGAATGCGTTGTGTCGTAGTTTACAGCTTGACTGTGATATTTGCACCTTTCGGTCCAACATATCCAACTTCAGCAAGCATTTTTTGAGTACCGGGTTAGCATTCCCTCTTCGATCCCTTCTCCTTAGCCAGTCTGCCCTGCTGCAGCCTGTTATCCAGGATCACCGTGTGGAGGTGTAGAAGGGTTTAGGCAGCTTTGGTTCGCTGGCCCTGATGCTAGCAGTCAGCTATGAGTCGCTAACCACTGCAGCTCATAAATGGTTTTAAAGTTCGTATCTCATTTATTTTGTTGATAGCCATTCTGTGACCTATTTACTGACCTATCCTGGTATATAATGTACTGGAAAGAACAAGACCACTGTAACATTCCAGGCATGTCGCAAATGGGCATCTTGACATGGGGCTAGCAGCCTCATCATGTGAAATGAATTGATGCAGACACCGCCATTGTAAGATTGCAAGTAAGTCTTTCTATAGAGACTAAATGAGAAGGGAACTGTAGTGGTCACCTTATGCTCTGTATGGAACGAAAAACTGTAGTGGTCACTCTATGCTGTGAATGGAAAGAAAAAGGGACACGGGAAAGAACGACAACATTGTCATCGGATAGATACAATAGGAAAAAATTGAAGCTCTACACTTGATTATGCATATCATAATGAGCAACTCTGTAGGGTTGTGAATATGGCTAGCGGCTGCACCATCGTGTAAATGAAAGTGCCACAGATACCACTACTACAAAACCACATGTATACACTTCCTGAATGGAGGGTAGCTGTGGAGGTGGCATCTCTTTAATTTATTGAAGCAATTAAGGAAGATGAAATGACCAGAACATATTCCAATGTATTTCACCACCGAAGATCAATCCATAAACTGTACCTACAATAGTGCATATTCATATTGGCCTCTGGGTTAACCTTCTACAGCTACATTCCACCAGTCACATCCACAAGCAAAACCCGAAATTTCTGTTCAGATCGACCGATGCCAATTTTGAACACATTTGCTACATTCTGTCCTTTATTTTCCTGAATTTCAGGTTTGGAAATTACCCCAAAGATGGCTGATGATTCACGCATGCGTATCTGTTGTTTAATCTAGAGTTATTTATGATAGGTGGACATTTGTGATAGGTGGACATTTGTGATAAGTAGACATTTATGATAAGTAGGCATTTACGGGGGTTGTGAAGATATAACGTTGTCCTTTTTGTATTAGAAAATTTGGACATCAAGACATTACGCATCTGGATTATATGTAGGCAGGCATTCACACAAGCTTGATTCAGACTTTGACTGAGACACAGAAGAAAGAGACTGTGGTAATGGAATTTAAAAACAAAAAATCAAATCTACACCATATTTTCTCTCCACATTAATGCCATTTAATGCTTCATAGTAATATCTATTTTTATTATGAATACTTCATGTCATAAATCATAATTTTAGATCAATTTGTGAAATAATAATGAATAATATTTTGAAAATGCTACGGAAGTGCAAGACTTGCCCTAATTGAAAGACAACAACTAGCAAAATTAGAATGTTCTGGAAAGAGTTTAAAAGATTACTGCAAAAGGGTAATTTGTAGTGTACCAAAATGAAGAGAATTACCTCTCTACATTACAAGACATGCCAGTGGTGTCATTTTTATTGCCACTGTTGTTATAGTACTGGGTTCTATTGTAGTCCAAGATCAACTATTGTTATAGTACTGGGTTCTATTGTAGTCCAAGATCAACTATTGTTATAGTACTGGGTTCTATTGTAGTCCAAGATCAATTATTGTTATAGTGCTGGGTTTTATTGTATTCCAAGATCAACTAATGTTCTAATGAAACCCTGGTAAAATATTGAGCCAATAGTAGGTAGTCCGCTTAAACGACAGGGCCCATCGTGTCAGCCATCCATGATCACGCCGACTGCTTTGACGACAAGGCCCCGTCGCGCCATCTGCCAATGAGCACGCCGAATGCTTAGATGACAAGGTCCCGCCACGCCAACTGCCCATGATCACCCCGAGCACTTAGATGAAAAGATCCCGTTGCGCCAACTGTCCATGAGCACGCTGAGTGGCAGAGTCCAAGACTGCGTGTAATGAGGATAATGTATTTAGAATGAATTTGTTTGAGCCAATAAGGTATATTTTATATGAACCCTGACGTACATACATAAACTGTGGGAAATTATACAGATATAATCACTTTCTTTACATACTGATAGGCAACAAAAACTGATCTGATAGGCCTCACAATGATCCACCGAGCATCTGTTTGTCCCAGTACACTAGAGAATGTTGTCCTTTGGTGACAAAATCAACAACAATCCAAGACCAATATTTGGTGGTCAGCTTCATATAAATTGTACAAATTTATATCCAAGAACAATATACAAACTATCAGGAACAAATATTAATTTTTTATAAAGTACAATTCATACACAAAATGTATAAGTAGTGAGGACATATAAAAACAACAACTCAATTCTTCATTTATAATGAAATAACTTCATTTTGAAACGTAAAGCAGGGCAGACAAATTGTGACAACAAGAAAGCCAGCCATGTATACCCGGCTAATATCTAAGAACACATGTTACAACTAACACTGGATGCATGTATACTCCCTGAGACAGTTTCACTGGCAAAGACACCTCAGGTCTCAAATTATGTTTAAGGGTTTGTTAATATGAGCAATGAATAAAAAAAACAACAACCGTAGATCCAACAAAGATTCTGTAACATCAACAATGACACCAACATCATGGCAAGACATCATTATTAGTGGGACACACTTGTACAACACACTAGAAACAGGGACGTGACAATTTACACCAAACTCCTTTTTTTTTTTTAATGAAAAAAGAAATTATGGCAACAAATTCTTGTCCAATTGAAATATCTCAGTAGGAACTAGCATGTAGAATATGTAAAGATCGTGTTAACACGTCAAAGTGACATATTGGGAATTTGGTGTTACGCCCATATTTTTTTGGGCGGGGGTGATGTAGTCAACATAACACCATCGCATTTACTTTCCCAGATTCTTCTGGTACCCAATTTGTTAGGCTGGGCTAGGAGTCATTTTGTGATCTGAACAATCCTGCACCAACTGGGGACCGAATACTGATCACTCGGCTGGAAAGCTGCGCTGCCTCGGAAAATAGGGTAAGTACATTTCTCTATTCAATTTCACCCTTGTCATGTAGATTAGTAGTCATTCTCATTTGTCTTGTAAAGGTCAGCAAATCAGGCACACATTTAGAGTTGGGGAGACAGGATCATGCTGAAACTGGGGACTGAACCCTGTCCATTTGCTGTTTCAATGGCTCTGCCACTCAAGGGACCTTTACAGCAATAAAATAAATTTGACAAAAGATCCCAGAAATTTAGGAGTGAATGTGTTGAGATATGCAAGCGAGAGTGTATATTGTGATCACTTATGCACGTGTGTGTGTGTGTATATATATACACCAAGACTGTACATTAACACATCATTCGGAGCAGTTAGAGAATTTCAACATGAATGAGTTTATGAGAGAAAGCAACAGGTAGATGTGATAACATTAGCATATCAGGTTCCGTATTTTCAAGATATCAACACATTCTATGATTACAAAATAATGTAGGCCATTTTCTGATATCTGTTATCACACAAAATGTAACACACGGGGCTGGGCAGGGCAAGATTAATCCGTCAGCTGTTCTCAAGAATGTACACAGTGACTGGTAGCAAGCTCACTCTCGTCTCTGCTGACCCTAATTAGGTCAGTCCATGAAAAAAAAACTAAATCAATCGGCGATGGCTGAGGCAGAAGACCTGAGTCAATAAATGAGGGCATTCTGTCTGTGCGCTTTGTCTCCTGACAATTTCAGGTAAAATAATTGATTCATTCTGTCCCTGTGTCATATTTGAGGTATTGTTTCTAGAGCTTTCTTTTAACACCCAAATGACTATTTCACACTCTCGGCAGGCTTGTTTAGTGTTAATGGTGACGTGTACGATGCCATGAGTTGTAGTCTTTAAGTCCGTACAGAACAGCACAATAGCAGTGTGGGAATGCTCCTTGTGAACAAGATAACACATTTTAAAAAATGTTCTTTTTAAAATCAGATATGCTCGGCCGATTACTCATTCAGACCTAGTTAGTGTATTCTTTTGGTACGCTGAACAGCACACACTGCTACCTGAAGTATACGTCTGGAGATCCGATGTGAAACAGCAATAAAAGTTCAGGCCAAATGAATATGATACATTTTTCAAGTAGGCCATCAATCATCTCAGCTCGGACCAAGATGAGATCTCTCAATTCTGCCATTGCATGGTAATCCTCCTATGATTGTTTTGTTCTTTATTTAAGGATCACAATATCCACCATACTGCAGCTCAGCCACATGACTGGAGTTTCAATAGACTGAGTTCAAGATGGCTTAAAAACAGGAATTGGCAGAGATCTGCCGTTGTCACCTTTAGCATGGGTAATAGATCAAATGTCGATTTCACAATCCCAATGCACCGGCTTCGAAACCATCCGTATTCAGTTTGGCAGACGCAGGTTTCTTCTTGGTGCGATCGTGTGAGTGCCTGTATCCTGAGTTACCTCCAGTTGTCTCGACTGTTCGTCTTGCCACTGGTCCAAGGTAGCTCAGGACGAGTGAGAGTGAGGTTGGTGATTAGTGCATTTTCCTCTTCACTACAATCCAAATACATCGCAAGTTACATCATCAAGACAAACAAGCTGTTTGCTGATTTTGCCATTACTGTTTGCGATGAGCAGCAAATTAAAAAAAAAAAATTCTCCTATGTAATCATAAGGAAAAAGTGAAGTAACATAACTCTCAATCTTCATTAATATCCGTCGCTCCTTTCTGGGCACATTGACAACCCTCATCTAGCAAGTTCAGTCTAGAGCTGCCATTTCTGCATTATCCACCATGTGCAGAAGCAATATTTTTATACATTTTACAAGTTCCAGTTCATTTTACCTAGGATCTGCCAACACTGGGGTAAGTACTATCTTTCTGTTCACGACCAACCATCTTAACCATAAAGTTGAGTTGCCATTAACATTTGTGTTGATCTTAGATAATTATGAAGATCTTGACATATAACATACTGGTGTTTTTGTGCAGACGTAAAACTGTCATATTATTTACATTATTTAGTAATCTCAAACTCTTGACAGCTTCACAAATTACGATTTACACACAGCGGATAGCCAAGATCAATTAAGCTGTGACTCTTTGACTTATGCTTCCTCTGGATGAGGTATAACATTTTCAAACACGAGATGGCTGTTTTGGTTATTTGAGGGCGATCTATAGGTTGTTAGTAGATTTCTGCTTTCCTTGAAAGTACTCATAGCCCTGTCAAAAACAGAAAGGGTCTTTTGGCTATTTCAGGGTGATATCTGGGATTCATCAAAATGATGAAGCATGTATCAGGTTTTTATCACAGTCCCAGCTGATATGAATCAACATCCTGGCCATCCTTCATCTTGCAAGCCAAAGGAATTGTTGCTATAAACTCTGTACCATTTCTGGGGAATCTAATTCACGAGCAGGTGAAACAAACATTTTTCCCTTGATGAGAGCATGGCATGTGTTTCAGTGGTGGTTGAAGGTGCATTCGTCTTGTCGACTTACACACCGTGACATGTTTCCTGACTGATGTCTGTGAGTTAAAGCAATCAGCATCCAGTTGGAGATCGTCCAGGGCAGGATGCTACAACTGCTGCATACGTAAATAAACGCCATTTGGTGACATTCTCACAGGGAACTGCAAGCAGATATCCAGCTCATTGTTGTGCTCAGCCAAGGAGGTGCGGTGGTAATGGATGACAAGCTCCTTGAGGGTTGGGAAGATCAAGTATGGCTCTACAAAGCCGTAGCCAGTATCGCTGTGCAGAATTTTGCAGTGACCAATACTTCCTCGGCAACTGCGAACAAAATGAACAACAAAACCATGTTAATGACCTGACTGTTTGGCACATCCTCGCTGTAGCAATTAAAAATAATAACATAAATAACAAAGAAAAAGACCCCATCAAGATTAATGGTCACATTTAAGGGATCAAGATGCTGAGCAGTTCATGAGCTGTAGCAGTCAGCTACCAGCGAACCAGAGCTGACTGCTAGTGTCAGGGCCTCTCCCATTCTGCATATATGGCTGTACCATCGCCATTGAGACTGTTCCACTCATGTCTCTAGGGACTAAATTTCTAGATCATTGTCTGGTTGCTGACCTTGTCCTGTCTTATCACTTGGATCACCTTTCTTAAATACCAAATTTGTAAGGCCTGAAGCTGGCTTCTCTGGGCCCTGGTCATTGTCCACGACTCACATCCGCCTGGCATATAGGTGGAGCGATATACAGCCACCTTAATTTTTTTGCTGAGGAGAGGAAACATCGGTTTTATGCATTGAAAAGTCTTCCTGTTGTTGCTCTTCTGGTAGCCAATTCTTCTTTAATGCCTTCCTTCTAGTCAACAAAGATGAAACATTTAACAAACTTAACTATATTGGCAAAAATCCTAGCATGTGTGGAGTGGCCATATAGGTTTGAGAGATAGATATAAAACCAATAGCCTATATATGATACAGGAATACAAGATTGAATAACTGATTTGACCAGGGATTGGAAGAACAATTTTTTTGCCAGTTCCATATCCTTAGTTACCATTTATAACATAATTGTTCATGCCTTTTCTTCATCATAAATGGCCCTAGAACCCAGACGGAGAGAAGCTTCATCTGAACTAAATCCTCAATGTGGCCTGGACTGAGCAAAAGATGTACTTACACAATGGACAACACATGGACGTTCTCCTCCTCTGGCTTGGGGCGTATGAGAAACGTTCCGTCAGGCTTGCCACTGAGATATGCTTCTGCCTGTGAGCGCTGACAGTTGATTAGCCACTGATTGTCATCATAGTGGGGTAGGTTGACATCAGAGTCTGCCCCAGCATCTCCTCCTGGGCTGTACATATTTATACACAAACAAAAGTCACATTTTTGTTCATGGGAGATGGTTACAACAATCTAGCACAGACATCTTCAATGAAAAACAGTGAACAAAAAGATAGTCCGTAGAAGATACTTCTATAGGAGATAAAGTAATTTTAATACACACAAACAACTCTACAAACAGTAAAATCTTCGTTTGTTCTCAATATCCCGCTACCAAGCCCTGAAAAGGGCTTTGCAAGTAGCAGAATGTAGTCCAGAGAATGGAATGCGATGTGCAGTAGTTTACAGCTTGACTGCGATATTTGCCCCTTTCGGTCCGACACGTCTGACTTCAGCATTGCACTTCCCCCTTTGATCCTTTCTAGTTAGCCAGCCTGCCCTGTTGCAGCCTGTTATCCAGGTCTTGTTAGCTCTAGTTCGCTGGCCCCGATGCTAGCAGTCAGCTTTGGGTTGCTGACCGCTACATCTCATGCGCTGCTCAGCTTCTTGATCCCAAGCAGTAAACAGAGTACTGAAAGTGCGAACAAAGAGACTTGGCTGAACAGATGGGCAATATTGGGAGAGAGATCTACAAACATTTGGTCATCTGAAATCCAAAAATCAATATCAACCTTCTGAAAAAGAAAGATTAAAGCCCCTGTTCTGGCTTCCCCCTCAACACATACTATTTAAAAGTAACAAACAGAATCCAACTAGAGTGCTGGCTGTGCACACATTCCTATGAAACTGTTTAGCACCATTTTTTTAGTTAGTGTCTGGCAGCCTGCTGGTGTTAGAAAAAATCTTCCACCGACGCCAGACAAATGTGGAACACTCTGGATGGAACTAAACAACAGTTCACAAACACTTGCAAATACCACTAAATAGCATTGGGTCAAAGGGCAGGCTCCCACAGGCGGCTGGATCTTCTTTTTCTTCTTCATCGTACGCTGTTTACAGCGATATATGTTGCACTGTTTTATTTTGTTAAGCCTGTGGCTCAGTGCATCTGATTTCAACAGGCGTTTCTGTAGGGATGCCCTCCTTAGCCTTTGGCTGTCCCCAGCCTATCTGCAAGGCAGCAGTTGTTTTTGGTCAGAGTTTCTCTTTGGGAAGTTGTCTTACAGGACTATCGAGTCTTCCCCACTCGTGTCTATAGGGTTTGGCAATGATATGATATGATGGACTTTGTACTAGTTTATACTATCCCGGAAGAGAGGCTGTCCAGTGTGACTGTCTCAGGATCGTCACGTCCTGCCAGAAACGTAGCATATGCATGTGAGTGAGGTATCTCTTTGCTCCCTTTATTTTCTTGGCTCATCTGCAGTG
Source organism: Ariolimax columbianus (assembly GCA_036924085.1). NCBI lineage: Eukaryota > Metazoa > Mollusca > Gastropoda > Stylommatophora > Arionidae > Ariolimax > Ariolimax columbianus. The sequence goes on along the minus strand of JAVGWX010000008.1, from coordinate 40,623,904 downwards.
ATGGCATGCCTAGCATTCCCCGCCACCTGGGAGGTTGTCACAATAGGGCAGGGGGTGCAATGTCCGTTGGACTGCATCTCTTCTGCGTCTATTGGGATGACTGATAGCAGACAGAAGTAAAGAGCAAGGCAGGAGTGCATTTAACCAGGTGCATTTCTGCGGCTCGACCGGGCCGGGTTGAGACGCGAGCCCCAGGTCCCACCCATATCGTAGCCTCCCATCGCAATGGTGCGGAGATTTAGGGCGGGATTCCGGCTTAAAGGCGTTCGGTCGTAATCCCTCACATGGTCACCTCGCACCATTGGCTTATCAGCCTAGTACGTGAACCAGATGTCTACAGCTCCTTTCGAATTGAGCAGGATTACCGTAGCAACGCCCTGTCATTAGTAGGGTAAAACTGACCTGTCTTCCGAGGGTCTAATACCAGCACCCGTTCGTTATTAGACCCAACGAATGAATAGAGGGCTTTTTAGTCAGTCAATGACCAAGTGTCTGAAACCTGCGATTTCTGTAGGGTTAAGCAGGATTTCCTAGGCAGATGCTCTTTCATTTAGAGGGTAAAAACTGACCTGTCTTCCGTGGGTCTAATACCAGCACACGTTCCATATTAGACCCAACGAAAGTGCTCTAGGCCTGTCAATCATTTCAATGTTGGCCGTGTTGAGTCAAATTAAGCCGCAGGCTCCACTCCTGGTGGTGCCCTCCCGTCAATTCTTTTAAGTTTCAGCTTTGCAACCATACTTCCCCCGGTACCCAAACACTTTGGTTTCCCGGAAGCTGCCCTCAGAGTCATCGAAGCAACTCCTGCGGATCGCTAGTCGGCATAATTTATGGTCAGAACTACGACGGTATCTGATCGTCTTCGCGCCTCTGACTTTCGTTCTTGATTAATGAAAATATTCTTGACAAATGCTCTTGCAGTAGCTCATCTTGCGGCGATCCAAGAATTTCACCTCTAACGCCGCAATACGAATGCCCCCGTTTGTCCCAGTTAATCATTACTTCCAGTTCCGAAAACCAACAAAATAGAACCGAGGTCCTATTCCATGCACCATTATTCAAGCAGCCGAATCCTGCTTTGAACACTCTAATTTTTTCAAAGTAAACACGCCCGCCACCCGGGACGCTCAGCGAAGAGCACCCGCAGGAGAGAGCCAGCAGATGGTAGGGCAGGAGACAACAGGCAGTGAACCGCCCGACTGAGATACAACTACGAGCTTTTTAACTGCAACAATTTTAATTTACGCTATTGGAGCTGGAATTACCGCGGCTGCTGGCACCAGACTTGCCATCCAATAGATCCTCGTTAAAGGGTTTAAAGTGTACTCATTCCAATTACGGGGCCTCGAAAGAGTTCCGTATTGTTATTTTTCATCACTACCTCCCCGTGCCGGGAGTGGGTAAGTTGCACGCCTGCTGCCTTCCTTGGATGTGGTAGCCGTTTCTCATGCTCCCTCTCCAGAATCGAACCCTGATTCCCCGTTACAAACATGGTAGGCATGTCACGTACATTTGATAGGGCAGACATTTGAAGGATGTGTCGCCGGCACATGAGGCCATGTGATCAAGCACAAAGTTATCCCGAGTCACCAGTGGGGACGCCGCAACCCCGCGAGGGGAAACGACGATTGGTTTTGAACTAATAAAAGCGCTCTTTCCGCGAGGGTCGGAGCTTGGTAAGCATGTATTAGCTCTAGAATTGCCAAAGCTATCCAAGTAGGATTGTGTCATCTAAGGAACCTCGACTGATTTAATGAGCCATTCACGGTTTCACCGTGAGACAGTGTGAACTTAGACATGCACGGCTTAATCTTTGAGACAAGCATATGACTACTGGCAGGATCAACCAGATATCTGTCGGAGACGTACGAACCACACACACCGGTCGGCGGAGGACGGATGTGTAAAAAGCCTCACTAGGACAGCCGCAGGGGTCGACTGACGGACGGACGGTTGTTCCGTCCCTCACTCCGTCGACCTAGGACCGCCTGACAGGGGCCCGTACACACACCAGACGACCGGGCTCGCTCGGGGAGGGATAGCAGCGCTCTGTGCAGAACGAATCCCAACGGCTCCGGTGATGAATTTCACAGGGACTGGAGACAATTTTTGCCTGCCGGCCTGCCCTTCTCCCAAGGGTTGGTCGGGCGAGGACAGGGCCTTTAGGCACGATTCCTGCTTTCCATTTGCCGGTCACAAGCTCTTTGCGAGTCTGACCACCAGCGAGACGAACTGTCGAGGTCTGCTATAAGCCTTAGAATATCCACCACTGACTGACAAAGTTTCTCTATACGGTCCACAGTAACGCACCATTACCAGCGGTACGACGCCATAAATTTTGTCCCGCTAGATGGCCGGGCAGAGGCGGGCGAGCGTTTTCGGCAAGCCTGCGCTATCACTCCGTCTGGCGGGACTGAGATCGCTGTACAAATACTGGATGAGAATCAATCGCGGCGGCGAGAGACCAGCCCCAGATGCGGCTGGATCAATAACCAATCAACCATTTCTGATCAAGCTTCAAAGACTTCCTTATTATTTGTCTTCAGCGTCATGTTTGTTTTGTATTCACCTTTTTTCCGCAAACAGTGCACGTTGTACTGTGTTTGCATCTTGACTTCAGAATAAAAAAATGTGTTTAATGGGTTGACTTCCCATATGGATATGACCTTGCTGTTTCAAGAATCCGAATCCGGCAAGATTGTGTTGTGAGCTGTGTGACTAACAGGTTGACTCCCCCACTAGCACATCCCCAGCTTTACGATGTTCGACGAGGCCTTTACTGTTCGCTTAACCCCCTTCACAAAATATGAGATCTCATAAAATGAAGTCTCTAACACTTAATTATCAACCAGTAAAATAACACAATTTTTTAAGAATATAAAGAAGAAAAAAGAATACAACATTAACTTTTCTACAAAAAAAAAAAAAAAAGACCAAAAAAATTAGAATAATAAATACCAAAAAAAGGAATAAGGACCATTTAGTTGTCTCTTTAGCATGAACCTGAAGAAAAATAAGACAAGATCAATGGAAAAAAACTAAAAAGATGAACAACAAAAATTATCTTTGCATTACTTGTCAGTGTAGTCTTCCACTCTTAAACAATAAGAAATAAAGGAAAAGAAGAAAAAGAAAAACATAGCTAAGTTACTTGTCCCTATGGTCAACAACTATCATATTGAAGAAATGAATAAATCCAAGATTACAGTCATCAACTATCGTGTATATATATTTAAGAAATTAACAAAGATAATAATAGAGAACTTTGACTTACTTGTCCCTGCGACCTTCCAACAAGTTATCTAGGAAGTCCTGAGTTTTGCCATGGTCCAATAACCATTTCTTCCACTGTTCACGCTGTTTGTTCAACCTCTTGATCTCCGGCTTCATAGCATTCATCTCTCCTATCAACATTCGGTTTCGTGTGGATCGTCTGTCAAGGTCCACCTGATGGCCAAATAATACAATTTTATAGACAAGAAAAGAAAACCATAGCCCTCCTAGGAAATGGACTGTTTTCATGGCAGCCTGGCTAACAAGGTGAGGTATCCACATAGTAGTGAGACATGCAGATGACGCCAAGCATAGCACAACCGCCTGGAGGACCCCATCACTTAACGTCCTTTTCAGGGCGCACAAAAAAGTAGACCTACTCATTGAGGGCAATCGAAACAACATGACCCAGGCACAAATAAATATAAATGATATCTCCCCAGTGCCTGCCTTTCCCTAACCTAACAGTAACCAGGTACTCATTTACAGCTCGATTGACTAGAGTGAATCTGTAATGGTACCTTTGATGTGAAAAGTGAGCATTTTACTAGTATGCTAACCAGACACTGAAGTTGATATATATTCATGTGACCATCTGTTCATGTTTGTGAAACAAGGAGAATGACCAGCTCTAACAATTGTTTAGACTTGTTGAGCTACATCATCATCATGATTTCATATTGGCTCAAGAAGAAAATAAGCTACACACATTTGTGAGAGGAAGTGTGCACTATCATCCTGCCTTCTTCACAAGCTTTTATTTAACTCAACGGTGAGGTAATGGGTTAGTGGTTAAGTGACACGGCTCACAACTCGAGGGTGCTAGGTTCGTTCCCCATCACAGCACCGGCCATTACGCTGGGGAAGCAAACCCTTAGAGAATACAGGAGGAAGCAGACTCTTACATAAAATGCATGCCGAAGTTGGATGCACTGGGCAGACAGGCGCAAGATAAAAACATAGTGCAATGCACACCGCCTTGGGGAAATAGAAAATTAAGACCAACGCAAAAAAATATAATTTGTTAACTTAACATGACCATTTTCCATTTGCGTGGACTTTTCTGAAATTGTGTACGCAATCTCTACTAGTCGTATTCTTTCTTCTTCTTTAACTTGAAAATTATAAATTCATTCTGAAATATTCAGAAGAATAAAAAGAAGTCTCTACTAGTGTAACTTATTTATCAAATTTTTGACAGATTCTGGACAAGTCACTCCAAAAAAAATCACGATGATCATTTTCAAAGATTACAGTTGGCAATGAATGTTGACCAACACCAATAAATCAACAAAACCAAAAATGTCAATACACCAAAGAAACACCAGAATTAAAATTAATACTGTCATTCCAAAAACAAAACAAAACATGTCTTAGTATTATAATAATCACTACACCAAGGTCTGGGTCTATCAGACCTGCATTCTTGGCACTCTCATGTATGGAAGCGAGACTTGGAGCACTTACACTAGGCAGGAACAGTGGCTCAACACAATGAGTGTCTACAGTACAAGTTGGGGATTGGGTGGCAAGAGACAGTGCCCCATAATATGGTTTTACAGATAGCAAACACTCATGGTATGTACTTGCTGTTGAGCCAGCGACGTCTTCGGTGGTTGGGGTATGTTTACCGCATAGAAGATGAGAGGGACATGAAGTCATGCAACATACCATCCGAGGGCTGGGAAACAATAATTGCTCAGGATTGAGCACTTTAGAGACAGTCAGTTGGAGGGGGCATAGTGGCTGCTGACGCTCGAAGAGGACTTCTGGCTGCAGAGAAAAGAGAAAGACTGAAGAGATCAAGAAACACCTAGGCAAGTCAGCCTCCTCAGCATGGTTGTACGATCTGTGGCAGGGACTGTGACTCGCGCATCGACATTTACAGCCATTGTCGAAATACAGGCAACAGAGCTGGACAAAACTCACAGGGCGCTATGCGCATGGTCTACAGAGGCTGAGATGTGATTATAACAAAAGCTTGTACCAAAAAACTTATTTTATAAAAAACCATTTACATGTTTTCTCCAAAAGGAGTATAGGATGGTCACCACTGAAATGGTCTTCTGTACCCTAGCATTTATGTGCTCTTGAAGTCTTGGTTTCTGCAGCACTATACCATGATGAGGTTGCCAGCCTAAGCCACAACCCTCTTTAGTCCCCTTTTACAACAAGCATTGTCAGATCCACCGAGCCTACTCTCTCCTGCCCAGTAAAGGACCGCAGAACACCCACAAGTGGGAGTCACATTGTTAAATGAAAGTTACAGTTATCATGCTGAAATTAAGTGGCTCACCTCCAGGGCACTTTTACTCTCCTGGATCCTCATGTAGCGAGACTTGAGCAGCTCCAAATTTTCCTGCAATCTGTGAGACAAGGTTCAAATCATTTAATTAGATGGAATAATAAGTCAGTGTAGAGCTAAGGTTTTAAGCTCCACCTAGATTAGGAGATATATTTACATGCCTAGTGGGAGAAAGGTTGTTGTGGACATGCTCACAGATCAAAGTTCCATTTAAAATACTCAGTGGGCCATAGGTCATCAAGTCCAATGTCACATTTACAAAACTTAGTGGGCAATAGGTCATCAAGGACAAGTCCAATGGCCAAGATCAGATTTACAAAACTCAGCGGGCCAAAAGTCATTGAGGGCAAGTTCCATGGTCAAGGTCACATTTACAAAACTCAGTGGCCTTAGGGCCAAAAAAGGACAAGCTTGAAAATTTAATGGCAGGCTAGATGACCCTAGGATCTAACAAGGACCAACAGATGGCATGAGGGCTAATGGGATGACCAATAGAAAAGATGAGGGCTTAAATGTCCAACAGATAACATGAGAGAAGCTTGATGACCAACAGATAACATGGGAACAGATGACCAACAGATAACATGAGAGCTTAGAAGACCAACAGATAACATGAGAGCTTAGATGACCAACAGATAACATGAGAGCTTAGATGACCAACAGATAACATGAGAGTTTAGATGACCAACAGATAACATGAGAGCTTAGATGACCAACAGATAACATGAGAGTTTAGATGACCAACAGATAACATGAGAGCTTAGATGACCAACAGATAACATGAGAGTTTAGATGACCAACAGATAACATGAGAGCTTAGATAATCAACAGATAACATGAGAGCTTAGATGACCAACAGATAACATGAGAGCTTAGATGTCCAACCGATAACATGAAAGCTTGATGACCAACAGATAACATGAGAACTTAGATGACCAACAGATAACACGAGAGAAGCTTGATGAACAACAGATAACATGAGAGCTTAGATGACCAACAGATAACATGAGAGCTTAGATGGCCAACAGATAACATGAGAGAAGTCTGATGACCAACAGTTGACAAGCTCTATGAATAACAAACCACACGAGGACAAACTCAATGGTCCAGGTTCAGTAACACCAGCTTTCACTAGAATCTGCTAGGTGGTTTTTTTTCTTTGAGTGGCTTTCCATCATCTATTGACAATGCTCAGGTAACTAAAAATTGTTCCATATTTTAATCTACTGCCTTCCAATCTAGTGTAATATATTTTAATCTACTGCCTTCCAACCTAGTATAATATATTGTAATCTACTGCCTTCCAACCTAGTGTAATATATTGTAATCTACTGCCTTCCAACCTAGTGTAATATATTGAAATCTACTGCCTTCCAACCTAGTGTAATATATTGTAATCTACTGCCTTCCAACCTAGTGTAATATATTGTAATCTACTGCCTTCCAACCTAGTGTAATATATTGTAATCTACTGCCTTCCAACCTAGTGTAATATATTGTAATCTACTGCCTTCCAACCTAGTGTAATATATTGTAATCTACTGCCTTCCAACCTAGTGTAATATATTGTAATCTACTGCCTTCCAACCTAGTATAATATATTGTAATCTACTGCCTTCCAACCTAGTGTAATATATTGTAATCTACTGCCTTCCAACCTAGTGTAATATATTGTAATCTACTGCCTTCCAACCTAGTGTAATATATTGTAATCTACTGCCTTATAAACCTAGTGTAATATATTTTAATCTACTGCCTTCCAATCTAGTATAATATATTGTAATCTACTGCCTTCCAACCTAGTATAATATATTTTAATCTACTGCCTTCCACCTAGTGTAATATACTGTCTTCCAATCTAGTGTAATATATGATCCTTACATGTTGTGGAAGTACCCACCTCTGCATTTCATGGCCCACAGTCTCTGCCAAGGAGCGCTGAGTCAGATCAATCTGTTCCTTGAACACGATCAGTGTTTCCTTGAAGGCGTCCAGGGCCTGGTGCTTCATCTGCATCTCTTGCGACAGCCGAGAGTGCTGCTCATACAAGATGTCATACTGCGTGCGCTTCTCCAGGTACTGTCGGTTGATCCGGACGAGCATGTCAACCCCCTTGGCGATGTTGTGGTTACTTTCAAAGTTTTCCTGTGATATAAAATGCTTAATAATAATCTAGTGGTTAGAGTGCTTGTTCCTTTCGTAAAGGTGACGGGTTCTTCTTCTTCGACTTTTGTCCGGAAAAGGACATTCGTGGCGTAGTTTACAGCAAAGCTGCAATATCTTGCGCCTTTTGGTCTGTCACAACCGATTTCAGCACAGCATTTTTAGAGCAGGTTCAACTTCCCTCTAATCTCTTTGCCAGACTGCATGGTTGCAGTCTGTTTCTAGGACCCCAACAGTTGGAGGCAGAAAAGGGTCTTGGTCAGTTATGGTTCATTGACCCAATAGAAGCAGCCAGCTACGAGTTGATTCACTGCTGGCAGCTCATTCCCTGCTGCATCTTGACTGGGTTCAGTACCTAGTCTAAACATGCTCCAGTTTAACCAGGTTAAAATGAGCATCTTGGCTTTCAGCTAAGGAAGGCAAAGAACAACATAGGTCTCTCCATGGCAGAAAAATTAAGAAAAAGTACAATAAAGTTTCCAACGCACACACTAAACATGTATTATTACACACCTGCCGATAACGATTGTGTCGAATCAAAAGGTCCAAATAACACTGTCAAGCTGTAAACTAACGACACAACACATTCCGTTCTCTGGACTACATCGCAAAGCCCTGTTCAGGACTTGGTGGCGGGACATTGAGAACGAACACAGAAGAAGATTTCACACATTAAACATACACATCGTATTTGCATAAATAACTGCATCTTCCAGCAGGACAATTGATGTATGTCAGAATTATGCGGACCTTTTGTGCGCTGGCTATAAAGCGTGAGGCCGACCATGCGTCTCTCTCTCTCTCTCTCTCTCTCTCTCTCTCTCTCTCTCGAGAGAGAGGCTTGGGTCACTCTGAGTTAGGACTCCCTCCTTCGTGAGTGACCATATTTCTTCCGAAATATAGCACATTGCAGGTATGTATGATTATACTGATGCTATACTTACTGGGCCCATGCTCCGGCTGATTGGATGGACAAGTCTGGTGTCCAGGGTGCTGTTGTACATGGCCAAAGAGTTGCACTGGTACCAATTGATCAGGCTGACCACAGATGTGAACTCCAGTGGCTCCACAAACCCATAGCGGCCGTCTCGATGCAATATCTTAATCAATTTGTTACTGCCACCTTTCCTGTGAAATAGAAAAGCATTTACAATATTACAAATATAATATACATTATTACAGATATTGTTGTTGTTGTTATCCCATATCTGCAGAGCATGCTCTCTCTTGGCAGCCTAATGCCATTTTTATATAGACACAGTTCTTCTTCAATTGTTCCATGTTTTCTCAATTGTTGATGGTACTTGCAAGAATAGTTTCGCATGCGCTTTACATTCAATGAGTAGGTGTCCAACTATTTCGTCAGGGTGAAAGAAATTTCTGCACAAGGGAAGGTGCTGGTGATTGATCTGGTTCAAGTGGCGATAGACTGGTGTGTCCTGTTCAGTACTAAAAGATGAGACTTTGATCTCTTCTATGAAGTCTAAATATACTACGACCCATTGTTATGTCACCCACCTGTTCATCCAGATTTACCTGGGCAATAGTATTAATAATTAGTTTTACTGTGTGGATACTGCAGGGTCTATCCAATTGTTGTATAGAGGCTCCTGGTTTGCTAGTCTGTCCACCATTTTGTTTCCTGGTAACCCACTATATCTAGGGATCCATTACAAGGTCACGATGATCACATGGGCTGTGATTATGTTGTTGATCTCCCTCCCACCAAAATATGTTTTTTGTTGTATAGAATGTGTTTTAGTGTCTCCAGAACGGACTTGAAGTCACTAAAAGTATTACAGATATAACATACAATATTACAGATATACTAGCCAAGTTACTATACTAATATAACACGTATTTAAATAACGTTCTTCCTAAAGTGGTCTTTAAGGCATTTATTGCTATTCTGGTGATTTATTGGGTTGAGGAATAAAGGCGCTTAGCTCTGTTGTCACCATGCAGTGTTCAGGTTGATTTTTCATTTAAACCTTGATAGAAAAAAAAAGGCTAGGCTATACCAAGGATTTGAACCTGTGTCCTTTTGGTTGAGAGGCAAGCATTCTAACTGTGCTGCCACCCTATCCTCTACAAAACTATACAAGGCATTCATTAACCGGGTAGCCACCCTATCCTATACAAAACCATGCAAGTCATTAATTAAGAAGGATAATGTAAACAGAACTACAGACTCTTCCTGAGGCCCAAGCACTGAGAAGGGCTCTAGAAAATAGCAAGCACTAATCAAACCTTTGAAATGTTTTGAACCTCCATGACAGTAGGGCCAATCCACACAAGCCTCTGAAGCTTTGAGCCATCTCTATATCTGCTTGCTATTCATGCCAAAGTCATCTTTACTGAACTTTCCAAAGCTAGGAATGAGAACCAGACACAGCAATTTCCACGATTTATGCTGTCACAAATAACCACCAACTCAAAAGTTTTCCTAAATAATGGAGGGCCTCATCCAGAATGGATGTCCTCCACCTCCATCCACAGAATTAATGTCCTCCAACCTCAGAATGGATGTCCTCCACCTTCATCCCCAGAATGGATGTCCTCCACCCCCAACCTCAGAAATGGATGTCCTCCACCCCCAACCTCAGAATAGATGTCCTCCACCCCCAACCTCAGAATAGATGTCCTCGACCCCCAACCTCAGACTGGATGTCCTCCACCCCCAACCTCAGAATGGATGTCCTCCACCCCCAACCTCAGAATGGATGTCCTCCACCCCCAACCTCAGACTGGATGTCCTCCACCCCCAACCTAAGAATGGATGTCCTTCACCCCCAACCTCAGAAATGATGTCCTCCACCCCCAACCTCAGACTGGATGTCCTCCACCCCCAACCTCAGACTGGATGTCCTCCACCCCCAACCTAAGAAATGATGTCCTCTACCTCCACAGACGTTGTTATCGCATATGCCCTGATCTGCTAATTACAGACTTTGGCAAACAATTCTAGCTGAAAGAGCATATGAGTGACAAAGTGGTTAAAGTGCTTGTTATTCGTACAATATCTAGTTCACTTCAGTTCAGACCCTGTACTGACAAACAAAAGCCCTCAATTAATTCGTCTGGTCAAATAGTGAACGGGTGCTGGAAATAGACCATCTGAAGACAGGTCAGTTTTACCCTACTAATGACAGGGCGTTGCTACGGAAATCCAGCTCAATTCGAGAGGAGCCGCAGACACTTTGGTTCACGTACCAGGCTGATAAGCCAATGGCGCGAGGCTACCATGTGAGGAATTACGGCCGAACCCCTGTAAGCCGGAATCCCGCCCAAAATCTCAGCACCACTGCAATGGGAGGCTTCTACATGTTCGGGACCTGGGGCTCGTGCCCCAGCCCTATCCGGTAGAGCCGCAGAAAGAGGTCTCTGCCGTCCGTCGATCAAAGCGGGCGGACAGCTGCTTGATATTCACCTTATACGGCGATGGGGTGCGAAACCACCAACATAAGACTTAGTTCCTGGTCGGGGTGTCGAAAACAGTAGAGCAGCCACCTCACTGTGAACTGTCGAGACTCAACCAATGACCATGACATCTGTCCGCACACTAGGCGAACAACATCTTCGTGCTTGTCCCCTGGTTAAATGCACTCCTGCCTCGATCTCTACCTCTGTACGCTATCAGCCATACCAATGGACGCAGAAGAGATGCAGACTAGCGGACATTGCACATCTGCCCTACTGTGTCAACCTCCCAGGTGGCGGGGAATGCTAGGCGTACCATCACTGAAGATGTGCCGAGAAAATAAAGGGAGCAAAGAGGTACCCCGCCCACATGGACATGATACATTTCTGGCAGGACGTGACGATCCTGACACACTGGACTGCCTCTCTTCCGGGTTAGAACAAACCAGTACATAGTCCATATCATATATTATATATCATATATCACATCTCATATATCATTACCGCATCATATAGACACGAGTAGTGAAGACTCGTCAGTCTTGTAAGACAACTTCCATAAGAGAGACAACTCTGACCACAAGCAACTGCTGCCTTGCAGATAGGCTGAGGACAGCCAAAGGCTAAGGAGGGCATCCCTACAGAAACGCTTGTTGAAATCGGATACACGGAGCCACAAGCCTAACAAAACAGTGCAACGTAAATCGCAGTATGATGACAGTACAACCTATCAGAAAAACGTATGGCGCTCATCCTGCGGAGTCCCGCCAGGCAGCGAGAGTGCCGAGCCTCACGCCTCGAAGGGGCCCCCCCTTGACTACTGGTGGTCACCCACCCATGTGTTGTGGAGTCAAGGCACATGGCTATGGGGCAATTTCCATTGACCAAAAACTCAAGACCCTCAAAAACTTCAGTGGAATGCGGAGGGAGTCATTAACAAAAAGCTTTCCCTAAAACATCACCTGCATGAAGGTAAGATTGACGTGGCATGTATCCAGGAAACGCACCTCAACAATAATCATAAATTCTCAATCAGAGGATACCAGACCTTCCGTCTCGATAGAGAAGGTCACAAAGGAGGGGTCCTGATACTGACCAGAAACTGCATACCGAGTAGCGCGGTACCTGTCAATCACACCGGACAAGCAGAAATTGTAGGAGTTGATATAATGGCTCAAGAGACGAAGATCCGCATCTTCAACCTGTACGGACCACCAAATGAATCCCTGCATAGTAGTTGGAGACTTCAACAGCCACTCGGAGAGATGGGGATACTCGGACACAGACAGCAGAGGTGACGAAGTGGAAGATTGGGAGATAGATACAAATATCTCCCTAATCAATAGGCCGGAGGATAGCCCTAGTTTCTATTCTAGAACATGGCATACCACCTCGACTCCAGATTTGGCCTTCTCCACACAGGACATACACCATAAAATAGACCGCCAGGTGCTAAACCAACTGGCAGGCAGCGACCACAGGCCGATCAGGCTAGACGTTGATATGGAAGTAGGCCCACAGGAAACAAAACCGCTCCCACGTTGGAATTACAAACGAGCCGACTGGGACAGATTTGCAATCCTGACAGATGGGCTGTGTGAAACCATCAACACACGAAACAACAAAATGAAGCCCATGGTGGAAAGCCTAAGCAAGGCAATAATGCAAGCCGCCACTGAAACCATCCCAAGAGGAGCTAGGAAAAACTATAAGCCCTATTGGAATGATGAGTTGCAGAAAGCGGAAGATGCCGTAACAAATGCTAGGAACATGGCAGAGCGAGAACAATCTATGGAGGCAAACATCGCCCTCAAAGCCGCCACGGCGAAATACAAATACACTCTTAACCAAACAGCAAGGGAGAGCTGGAAAAACATAACGGAAAGCCTCAACCTGGACAAAGAAGGGAACAAGCTATGGAAGCTAGTCAGAGCCATGAACGACGAAACCCCGTCAAACAAACATATTACCATCAAGCAGGGCGAAAACTTGCTCACTGGTAAGAAAGCCGCAAACGCTTTTGTCGATCACTATGCCAGAGCAAACCACATAGAGGTCCCTGCAGATAGGCATACAGACATTAGTGAAGAGCAAAAGGGGCAAAACAACATCAATACGGCACCTGAAGAGCATATGATGGCCAAATTAACAATGAGCGAAATGGAAGAGGCCATGAGAACATTAAAGAAAAGGAAATCTCCCGGAAAAGACGGGATAACAAACGAAATGCTGATGGGGCTGGGCCAAACAGCGAAGAGGAAACTGGTATCGGTCCTGAACCAAAGCTGGAAAAGGGGAATTGTACCCCAGGCATGGAAAGACGCAGTACTTGTACCAGTACCAAAAACAGGAAAGGACAAAACAGATCCAAATGGATACAGGCCTATCAGCCTACTGAGCTGTGTCGGCAAGCTGATGGAACGTATGATAAACACCAGACTGATGTGGCATCTGGAAGAAAAATGAATACTAATTCCACAGCAAGCCGGCTTTAGACAGCACAGATCCACTGAGGACCAGGTCATCCTCATAGCCCAGGAAATAGAAGATGCCTACCAGGCACAGAAACACACAGTAGCGGTCTGGGTGGACCTGGAAAAGGCATTTGACAAAGTCTGGAAAGATGGACTTAGAGTCAAGCTAAGAAGAAGTGATGTTTGTGGGAAAATGTACAAGTGGATCAACCACTACCTCAAAAACAGAACGGCCAGAGTCCAAGTACAAGGGCAGATGAGCAAAAAGGTGACACTTGAGCAGGGAGTACCCCAAGGCGGAGTACTGTCACCCACACTCTTCCTGGTGTATATAAACGACATTACAGAGAATATACCAAGAAGAGTCCATAGCTCAATGTTTTCAGACGATCTAACTATGTGGACCTATGAAAAGAATCTCACCATAGCAAGAAATCGGATGCAGCAGGCCCTAACATCGCTGGAAGAGTGGGCGAACTCATGACTGGTCAAAATAAACGAGGAGAAAACCACATGCACAATATTCTCGCTTTCAATCAAACCCCAAAATACCACATTAAGTTTAAATGGCAAATTCCTGCAGCCAAACGACAACCCAAACTATCTGGGAGTCACATTTGATCGGCGCATGACATGGAAAAGTCAGATCGAGAGAAACCGAATGAGAGCCAAAGAAAGAATGGCAACCACGAGGAAACTTGCTGGCACAAGCTGGGGAGCAGACGAAAGCATACTAAAGAAACTGTACACTGGAAGAGTGAGACCAGTTCTCGAGTATGGCATTGCGGCATGGACAACAGCAGCAAAGGCGAACTTCGACAAAGTTAGCAAACTTCAAAACCAAGCCATGAGAGTTATAACGGGAGGCATGAAATCAACGCCAATTGTAGAACTTGAAAAGATTACAGAACTGCAATCCATGACCGATAGAAGAGACTGCAGAGCCCAGCTGCAGTCAGAGAAACTCCGAAGACTGACTGACCATCCAATGCACCAGAGACTAAACAATTTGGGAAATGGGAAACTAAAGCGGAGAAACTTTGCAGAAATAGCCAAAGCAAAGATGCACGAAGATCCCATAAATGCACTAACAACACCAAAACCCATCACTACTGTACGAAAACCTACCTGGAGGCAGGATATATTTCCAGAGGTGGTAGAAAATATACCAGGTATTGGAAACAAAAACTGCCAGACTGAAAAAGAAAGGAGAGATACTACCCTAAGCTTTATATCGAAAAACTACCCAAGCATGGACTGGACCCATGCATACACCGACTGTTCTGTAACAAACACTACACAGAACGGAGGGGCAGGAGCATTCCTAAACCTACCAAATGGCAGAAAAATAACACTGTCATTCGCTACTGGTAAGTACACAAGCAATTTCAGAGCGGAGGCAGAGGCACTGAGGGCGGCAGTGGAAGAAATGGTGACACACAAAGAAAATGAAAGCCATATAGTCCTGCTTACAGATGCTCTCGCCGTAGTCACAGCGCTAAAAAGCCAGAAAAACACTGAGCTTAATGACTTAAGAGCAGCACTCTGCAAACTGTGCCAGCAGTCCGCACCAAAAAGGGTAGTGGTACAGTGGGTCCCATCACACTGCAACATCCAAGGCAACGAGGAGGCAGACAGACTGGCAAAAGAAGGTGCAAGACTACCACAAACAGATACTAGTATGACGTACGAAGAGTCAAAACGGCTTATCAAAGCCAGATACATGACCAAATGGGAAACCGAACATACTGGTTACACCAAAAACGATGCCTATTACCAGTTGAACAGAAGAGAGCAGGTCGTTGTCTTCAGACTTCGCACTGGCCACAATAGACAGAGGTACCACCTATTCAACAAATTAAAGATAGGTGGTACAGACGAATGCCCGTGCGGTACCGGTAAAATGACCGCTGAACATCTGCTGCAGAACTGCCCGACATACGAGGATCAGAGAGAGTAGATGTGGCCATCACCAGTGGAACTGCAAGACAAGCTCTATGGCAGTGTCGACAGCCTCAGGATGACCGCCGCTTTTTTCGAAAAAATAATGGTTACTGTCTGACTGCGTACGAAGAAGAAGACCCTGTACAATGAAGACTCTTAATAACTTTATCCCAAATGTCAATAATGACTACCTGATCTTTACCTAGGCTAGAAGCCCTATCTTAGTTTTGCACAATCAAAAACAAAATAGATCTGACAATCAACCATCACAAACATTCACCTGAGAGTCAAGGTGTAGTCCCCAGGTGTAGAAGCATCCCGTACCAAGAAAGTGCCATCTGGTTGATCCTTCAGCTTCTCATTGACTTCCTCCCTGGAAATGTCACCCCAGTACCACTCAGCATCATGTAGACGATCCTCTGGGGTCGTTGGTGAAATGGCTGCTGCTCCTTCGGGAAGCTGGGACGATCCTGTCAAGGGGTTGAAAAACAGTTATACATAAACATCTTACAAATATTGTCTGATGCCTCGTGGCTGCCCCTTTGCCCTGTACCAGTGTTGTAAGCCATCAGTAGAAGTTGATGAGGGTGCATTCTCATGAGATGACAAGACCAATGTATTTTTTGCATGAAAATGTATTCAGCACAAGATGTAGTGATGCCAACCATACTGCGAATGTCGTCGTTTCGCATTCTGTCTTTCCTGGTAACACCGATGGCATTCCTTAAAATTCTTCAATTGACACGTCAAAATTTTGCTCTCATTTTAATTCTGCTCTGTTTAACTTAACTTAATGTCTTTATACTGGTTTAGAAGACTTTGCAGAGTTTGTATACAACCAGTTTCATTTACATTTCCTTGCTCTAAAAGCTATGGGCATCCAATTTATTCTTAAATGCATTAATTGTCCCTGCCTCCACTACCTCCTGTGGCAATGCATCCAATCATTCTCCATTCTCTGACTAAAAAAATATTTATTAATATCTAATCTGAACCTCTCTTCAGTTAATTTGTAGCTATGCCCTCTTGTTCTTGTGGGTGGTTGTATTTAGAAAAATTTATTATAGTCTAATTTATCCGTTCCTCTGATCATCTTATAAACCTGTAGTCACCTCGAATTCTTCTCATTTTTAGACACTGTAGGCATGTTTTTTTGAGTCTTTCCTCCGAACTGTAATTCTGGAATCCCACTATCAGTTTTGTCGCTTTTTTTTGTATTCTTTCCAGCATGTTTATATCCCCTCTATAAGGACTCCACACCTGTACACAGTACTCCAATCTAGGTCTAACTAAAGCTTTATACAGTTTGACTATCACTTCCTTGCTCCTATGTTTAATATTTCTTTTTATCATACCTAACATTGCATTGGCTTTTTTCACTGCTACCTGGACTTGCTAACAAACTTACCTGTATGATCTATTATAACCCCTAGGTCCCTTTCCTTATCTATCTTTCTAATATTGTTCTCGCCCATTCTGTAATTATGTTTCATATTGTATCTACCCATGTGGATGACTGTACATTTATCTACATTAAACTCCATTTGCCAGCTTACAGACCATTCTCAAATTTTATCTAAATCCGACAATATATCCACTTCCGCTTTAGATGATACACAACTGTATAGTTTTGTGTCATCAGCAAATTTTGCAATCATGGATCCCATATCAATGTCCAAATCGATTATATATATCACGAACAAAATTGGTCCCAAAACCGAGCCCTGTGGCACTCCATTTTTCACTTCACACCACTAAGAGTATTCCTTATTTATGACCGCCCTCTGCCTTCTTCCCGTTAACCAATTTTCAATCCATTTGGCAACTCTCCCACCTATTCCATGTGATTTTTACTTTCAAAATAATCTTTGATGAGGTACTCTATTAAAGGCCTTTGCAAAATCTAGTTTGTTCAGTACTCATACCAATACTAGATTGTTTAAGGATTACATTAGGTCAAACCAGATGGCCTAAGGATTACATTAGGTCTAACCAGATGGCCTAAGGATTACATTAGGTCAAACCAGATGGCCTAAGGATTACATTAGGTCAAACCAGATGGCCTAAGGATTACATTAGGTCAAACCAGATGGCCTAACCCTTAAATTCCGACCCGCCAAATGACGTGTCGATTAGGCAGCCACGGAATTACATTAAGCCAAATAGCGTGGCTCGCACTCTTTGCAACGTATTAAATGTATTTAATATGGGTTTAATCCAAATCCAGCAAGTATAAACCCACAACAATGCCATTTCAGATTCCATTTCTAGAGCGTGAGTTAACATTATTATCAATTATGTACTACTAAATTAAAAAATAAAAATGTAAACAAAGTTATTTTGTCTACTTTTTTTACTTGAAGAAATGGCGTCCTCCCTCCCCATTCTCGTGGGACACGATTTTCGGCAGTACGTGTCTCACAGATAATTCAACCATGACTTGAAATAGACAGACATGTAGATAAAGAAATATTTAGCATGGACAGTTCTAATTCGGAAGGAAATATTCATAATAAATTGTTATCGGAAAGTGCGTCAGTGATATTTTGTTTCCATGAAATGGGCGTTGTCGCTCGAAATGTACCAACGCCAAGTTTTAAATATTTTTATTTCCTATCCAACATTTTAAACTACTGCAACGTCATTTCCTGTTCCTGTCCTTTTAAGCATCTTACGGCGTGGTTTGGTAAGCTTTTGAGAATTAATTTGGCACATTTTGTTCAATAATCTAACGAAAGTAGCGATTTTTTTCAACTTTTTTTTATTTGAAGAAATGGCTTCCTCTACCAATTCTCGTGGCGCACGATTTTCTGCTGTTCAGGCCACTAAGATGATTCAAATCTGGGCTGAAGAAGATACAGATGACATGACTTCTGACACTGACAGTGAAAGTTCTCATTCAGAAGAAGAAGGGGATGTTAGAAATACATCATTGTACAGTGCCACCAGGGATAGTTCGAGTGAGCAAGAGGAGGAGTCTCTCATCCATAGTAGAGGAAAGGGTAAAGGTCCTATGCCTAAGAGAGGACGAGGAGCAAGGTCAAGATCTGTACTTGATAGGAATCCTGGTCCTAGGCCTAGTACTAGTACCAGCAGTACAGTAGATCCATCTACAGTGTCTCCTGTCCCAATGGCAACTACTAGGGCAGACGCTCAGGTTAGTGATGAAGGGCAATGGAGGGAGGTATTTGAGGGCAGCACAGACAATACCTTTCGGTTTATTCCACCTCAGCCAAGAATCCCTGGTGTCAATCCTGACATTATTCCAGAGAATGCATCACCCTTATTTTGCTTTAAAGCTTTATTTACTGATGCCATTATGGAAGACCTTGTCAGGTCAGTAAATGATTATGCGGCCCAACGGTGCCTGGCAATGAAAGAAACAACTGCAGTACGGTCAGTTTTTCTAACATGGTCACCAGTGACTGTGCCTGAGCTACATAAATTCTTTGTTGTCATTACTGTTATCGGCTATTTAAAGAAGCCTAAAATTAGTGACTACTGGGCACATGATGAGACTACAGAAACACCTTGGTTCAGGAAGGTATTCACAAGGGACAGGTTCCAAACTTTGTACCATACAATGTTTCATGTAAGCAATCCTGATTCGCAGGGCAAAGCCAAAATTGAGCCATTTGTGCAGAGCTTGCTACTTCAATTTCAAAAATCCTATTACCCATTCAAGGAACTTTCTGTGGATGAAATGGTCATTGGATGGAAGGGAAGGTGGGCCCATAAGATGTTCAATGCATCAAAGCCAAAAAAATACCACGTCAAAACCTTTGGCCTCTGCGACAGCAACACTGCTTATGTTGTCAACATATTGATATATTTTGGCAGCAATACATCTTACAATCCAGACCTAGATCCAAGCAGTCAACAAGCCGTCAAAATATTTGACAAGCTTTTAGAACCTTGTGGGAAAGGCCATCACATTTATGCTGACCGTTACTACACCAGCTATCCGCTGCTGCAGTACCTTACCAGTAATGGCCATTACTACACTGGTACGGTCAACATAAACCGCAGAGATTTTCCACAAGCTTTCAAGACAACAAAATTGTCCTTTTTACAAATGAAATGGTTTCTCCATATAGAAAGAACATTCCTCTGCGTGATGTTCAGAGACAAGAAGGCTAAAAAACAATGCTTGCTTGTCTCTAGTGAAGCCTCGGTGACCACCAAACGTTTAACAAGTCGTTCTGGTGTAGTGAAGGATAAACCATCAATGATTGATGACTACAATTACCGCATGAATGGGTGTGATAAGGTTGATCAGTGTGTCGCAACATATGGTACCTTCACTAGAAGAACAAGGAAATGGTGGAAGAAAATTTTCTTTTGGATTTTTGAAGTAGCTCAGCTGAATTCATTTATTTTGCATGCCCTGACGAGGCCTGCAAACACAAAAAAGCAGCCCTATCTACAATTTAAAAAGCAATTAGTTTCTGAGCTTCGCCTTTTTGCAGCTACAGAGACGCCCAGCTTGCAGGTGGAACCTTACATCAGCAGCCATGCAAACAGACACAGTGGAAAAAGACACATTATCAAAAAGTCTACAATGTGTCGTCAATGTATTGTTTGCAGTACTCCAAATGCTAGAGTTAGGACAACATTTTTTTGTCAAGGATGCCCAGACCAGCCATTTCTTCATCCAAATCACTGTCTTGAACAGCATCATTTGAAATAAATGTAAATTAAAATCAGCTGTACATAGATAATTTTTTTTTTCTTAGAGAATTTGTGCCATTTTATTTTTCAATTTACCAAACACTGCTGAATGGTCATAATAATGTTATTTCTGATCCAAGAGTGATGAAACTTCCCAATATTGGGTAAATATGGATATATTATCAAAAGAAAGAATTTTTGTGTGTCAACATTGTGAAGGATTCATTTGAATGAAATGGTAAGTGAAAAAATGTTGACAAATTATTTATTGTTTTTAATTTTTGTTTACACATTACATAATTTTTTGCATGCAACTTCACTGTACAGACATCTTATTGCACTGTTTCTAAAAAGAGCAATCATTCCTGAACATTTTGATATATAAAACATGATCACACAATAAAAGATAACAGATATATGAATAATTTTGTCACAGCAGTTAGGTGTGAACATTTTTGTAGAAAAATAGGCGTGTAAAATCGTGGTTTTTGGCTGCGTATACTTAGTGCTAAGGATTACATTAGGTCAAACCAGATGGCCTAAGGATTACATGAGGACAAATCAGATGGCTCAAGAGCCACATTAGGGACAAACTAGATGTCCCAAAAGCTCTATTAGGGACAAACTAGATGGCACAAGAGCCACAATAGAGACAAACTAGATGGCACAAGGGTTTGAAACTAGGTGGCCCGAGAGCCATGTTAGGGACAAACTGAATGGTCCAGGGGCTGGTAGGGGACAAACTTGCCAGAGGACTATGCCAGTGCATGTATGTCTTCCAGTAGTTGTCGTGGTTACTGTAGAATTGATGTACATAATAAGCTTGCCAGTCCCATTCATAAACCTCTGCAGTAGTCATTTAAAAAAAAAAACGCCAAATGCACAGTATAAGACCTTCCTGTATCTTTATGTAGGATTTGCTAATTAAGAGAGACAAGAGAAAAACGGATGAGAGGGAGAAAGAAAGAAGTTACAGAAAATGTATATGCCAACTTACTTGGAGGTAGAATAGGGTTGTGTGAGGGGAGAGGAGGCATGAACTCTCCCCAGTTGCCATTTCGTAAGAGCTCGTCTAAGATGTCTATATGAAGTTTAGTGTTCTCCACAATATCTCTGGGAAAGACAAAAAACACAAATTGATAAATGTTACTTGACTTAACGTCATTGTACTCTACAGATCATGTTTACAACCAGTTTCTTGGAGGGTGGTTTAAACAATGTGCCAGTCCATGTTAATAGACTCAAACACTAGAGCTAAGTAGACCCACAACCAGTTAGGCGCCACCTATATCTGCTCTTAACAACCACCTGGGGGAAGGTACAAGTAACTTGGGTAGATTTTAAGCTAGAACTTTTGAATTTTGTCCAGGGAGGGCCGTTAAGTCTACTCTTTTTGATTTCTAACTGCCAAGTGCTCAACACTGAACACGGGAGCCCAAACTCGCTACCCAGAGATCAAAACAATTTTTAACAGAAGATCCACCTGAAGAAAATTCCGGTCTCCATAGTGATTCGAACACAGGACCATCTTACCTCGAGACCACTGAGTCCCTCATATCTACCAGTGACACATAAATAGAAAAACACAGTCCCAGTCCAGTAACAGTTATTGTGGTGAAAGGAGTATCATTCCTTGAATGTACCAGGCCAGGTCTGCTTCTGTGAGGTCGGGGGTGTCATCAGTTTTCTTCTACCATGTCTTTTCCTCTTCTCTAAACTCTTAACAGTCCTGAACATATTTCAGTTCTCTGGAGCCTAAACTCTTAACAGTCCTGAACATATTTCAGTTCTCTGGAGCCTAAACTCTTAACAGTCCTGAACATATTTCAGTTCTCTGGAGCCTAAACTCTTAACAGTCCTGAACATATTTCAGTTCTCTGGAGCCTAAACTCTTAACAGTCCTGAACATATTTCAGTTCTCTGGAGCCTAAACTCTTAACAGTACTGAACATATTTCAGTTCTCTGGAGCCTAAACTCTTAACAGTCCTGAACATATTTCAGTTCTCTGGAGCCTAAACTCTTAACAGTCCTGAACATATTTCAGTTCTCTGGAGCCTAAACTCTTAACAGTCCTGAACATATTTCAGTGAGCCTAAACTCTTAACAGTCCTGAACATATTTCAGTTCTCTGGAGCCTAAACTCTTAACAGTACTGAACATATTTCAGTTCTCTGTAGTCTAAACTCTTAACAGTACTGAACATATTTCAGTTCTCTGGAGCCTAAACTCTTAACAGTCCTGAACATATTTCAGTTCTCTGGAGCCTAAACTCTTAACAGTACTGAACATATTTCAGTTCTCTGGAGCCTAAACTCTTAACAGTCCTGAACATATTTCAGTTCTCTGGAGTCTAAACTCTTAACAGTACTGAACATATTTCAGTTCTCTGGAGCCTAAACTCTTAACAGTACTGAACATATTTCAGTTCTCTGGAGCCTAAACTCTTAACAGTCCTGAACATATTTCAGTTCTCTGGAGCCTAAACTCTTAACAGTACTGAACATATTTCAGTTCTCTGGAGTCTAAACTCTTAACAGTACTGAACATATTTCAGTTCTCTGGAGCCTAAACTCTTAACAGTACTGAACATATTTCAGTTCTCTGGAGCCTAAACTCTTAACAGTACTGAACATATTTCAGTTCTCTGGAGCCTAAACTCTTAACAGTACTGAACATATTTCAGTTCTCTGGAGCCTAAACTCTTAACAGTCCTGAACATATTTCAGTTCTCTGGAGCCTAAACTCTTAACAGTACTGAACATATTTCAGTTCTCTGGAGCCTAAACTCTTAACAGTCCTGAACATATTTCAGTTCTCTGGAGCCTAAACTCTTAACAGTACTGAACATATTTCAGTTCTCTGGAGCCTAAACTCTTAACAGTACTGAACATATTTCAGTTCTCTGGAGCCTAAACTCTTAACAGTACTGAACATATTTCAGTTCTCTGGAGCCTAAACTCTTAACAGTCCTGAATATATTTCAGTTCTCTGGAGCCTAAACTCTTAACAGTACTGAACATATTTCAGTTCTCTGGAGCCTAAACTCTTAACAGTACTGAACATATTTCAGTTCTCTGGAGCCTAAACTCTTAACAGTCCTGAACATATTTCAGTTCTCTGGAGCCTAAACTCTTAACAGTCCTGAACATATTTCAGTTCTCTGGAGCCTAAACTCTTAACAGTCCTGAACATATTTCAGTTCTCTGGAGCCTAAACTCTAACAAAGAAGAGAGAAAATTAAGGGAAGAGAAGACAAGGACGTAGGAAATTTGAATTTACTGTTTCTATTAATAGGAAAACCATTTCTCGAGTACACCTCTTTGTGTGACTGGCAAGCACTTTAACCAATCTGCCAAGATGAAGCATAAACGTGATTCTGGGACACACACGAATGACTGCCCCTGAATTTTAACCATTCAAACCACACAACAGCGGTTAACAACGCCTCTACATTTAATATTACAACGTAAGTCCTAATGGCACCAGACAGCACAGCTTTAGAGAAAGAAGGAGAAAACGATAAATTGATGGTGTTAAAGAATAGTAGCATGGATTGAAAATATCAATCTACTAGTTAGTTACCCATCGCAAGAGACGATGGCGACGTCGGTCAGACGGTTTTGTCTTAATGATGTAACGAGCTGTATTTGGATTATAGCGTGAAAGAAGCTGCACTGGTCATCAACCTCACTCTCTGGTCCCAAGCTGCCTTGGGCCAGTGGCAATACTTAAGTCAAGACAACTGGAAGCAATTCAGGATGCAGGCACTCTCGTTCCACTCCTTTGAGACCATGGATTGCTTGAAGCACGTGGGGCTCGAACCCACGCTGTTTCGCGAGCCGGCCCCTCGGTCCATGTCGCGAGCCGGCCCCTCGGTCCATGTCGCGAGCCGGCCCCTCGGTCCATGCCGTGAGCGGGCCCCTCGATCCATGTTGCAGACCTCTATGGTTATGCATATTCCAGGTTTGGAACCAGTGATCAGGTGAAATCTTTTAGCACAAGCTATAAAAAACGCCTGGAATATTACACTACGCTTCCCAACTGCCATTAATTTCTTATGTTGAGCGGTAACAAAGAAAACAGTCATCATTGAGAGAGAGAGAGAGAGAGAATAGAGAGTGAACATTGAGAGAGAGAGAGAACATAGAGAGTGAGAGGGTGAACATAGAGAGAGAGAGAGAGAGGAGAGAGAGAGAGAGAGAGAGTGCAGCTGTTTAGATCACACCAGGCCGAGACATGTTCCAACCCCAAACTTCCCGCTTTTGTTTTCTCTGGCGACCTTTTGTGGTCTCTTCACTCAGCCGTTGCCAAGTCTATCTCTGGGGTGCACGTGGTTCAAAGGCGCAACAACAGACAAGGTGAGCTGTAGGGTGATGTTGTTTGTTGGGTGTTTATTCTTTTGGCGAGGGTAAGCTGCATACTAGGGAAGAAATATAACATGACCAGACACTGCAAATACTCGGATACACGTTTTCTGTAAGGAGCAAGCTCTTAAGTCTGGACGCATGGTTCATTGGGGGCTTGTCCTGCAAATGATAGAAACAGAAAATGAGACAAGTGGAAGAAAAAGTCAAGCACAGATGCAGCCTGGAAGGCGAAGCTCAGTAACACGATCCAAAACAGTCATCGATGGAGAGCCGTTACTGCAACTCTACATTGGGATGGGGCATTTACGGAATACTTCAAGTTAGGACATTGAGGACTATTTCTACTTTACTGACTTCACTAGACTATTACAGTGATAGGCTTCACTAGACTACTAAAGTGATAGGCTTCACTAGACTACTAAAGTGATAGGCTTCACTAGACTATCAAAGTGATAGGCTTCACTAGACTACCAAAGTGATATGCTTCACTAGACTACTAAAATGATAGGCTTCACTAGACTACCAAAGTGATAGGCTTCACTAGACTACAAAAGTGATCATATAGGCTTCACTAGACTACCAAAGTGATCCTATAGGCTTCACTAGACTACCAAAGTGATCATACAGGCTTCACTAGACTATCAAAGTGATAGGCTTCACTAGACTACCAAAGTGATAGGCTTCACTAGACTACTAAAGTGATAGGCTTCACTAGACTACCAAAGTGATCCAATAGGCTTCACTAGACTACCAAAGTGATCATATAGGCTTCACTAGACTACCAAAGTGATAGGCTTCACTAGACTATCAAATTGATAGGCTTCACTAGACTATCAAAGTGATAGGCTTCACTAGACTACCAAAGTGATCATATAGGCTTCACTAGACTATCAAAGTGATAGGCTTCACTAGACTACCAAAGTGATAGGCTTCACTAGACTACCAAAGTGATAGGCTTCACTAGACTACCAAAGTGATAGGCTTCACTAGACTACCAAAGTGATCATATAGGCTTCACTAGACTACCAAAGTGATAGGCTTCACTAGACTATCAAATTGATAGGCTTCACTAGACTATCAAAGTGATAGGCTTCACTAGACTACCAAAGTGATCATATAGGCTTCACTAGACTATCAAAGTGATAGGCTTCACTAGACTACCAAAGTGATAGGCTTCACTAGACTACCAAAGTGATAGGCTTCACTAGACTACCAAAGTGATAGGCTTCACTAGACTACCAAAGTGATAGGCTTCACTAGACTACGAAATGGATATATAGGCTTCACTAGACTACCAAAGAGATCATATAGGCTTCACTAGACTATCAAGGTGATATATAGACTTCACTAGACTACCAAAGTGATATTTATGCTTCACTAGACTACGAAATGGATATATAGATATCACTAGACTACCAAAGAGATCCATATATTTCACACTAAGAAATGGATTCAATATTTACAAAGAAAAGGGCCCATAGCACGAAGATGGTTGAGAACCCCAACTACAAACGTGCAGTCAAAGCGAGGACTGGGAATAAAGATTTGTACTTTAAAAGTACTCATCCATCTTGAATCTCTCCCACCTTCCCAAGGGCTGTCTGCTGCTCTCACTTCAATATGACACAACGCCAACGTTTCGTCCAAAACTTCATCTCAGTCTGTCAGTTTCTTTCGGCTTTAGAAAAAAGGCGTGTCGAGCTATTTAGTAGATTATGTCAGCTACTGGTGCACATCCCAACTCAAGTTCACCAGCTCGGAGACCGTCCCATTACGTTTTCTATACAACTGGCACAGAGCACAAGCAGCGTGTACAGTATCATTGGTAACAATTAGCAGTTAAACGCCGCGCCTGTGTTCTCCTGACAACACAGAGATCCCCAATCATGTCTAACATCGGGGCACGCTTGGTCGATGAAGACTAGTCTCCGGAACCATTCATTATATATATATATATATATATATATATATATATATATATATATATATATAGTTTAAAAAACCGTGGATAATAAGTGATAATAAATGTTAAAAATAGCTTTAATATATTTTTTCTGCCAATTTAAAAGCAATAAAGGTTTTCAAAATAACATTTACAAAATCTAAAAGTATCTCATACAACTTTAAAAAGAAAAAAATATCCGCATTCCTGCCAGCCATTTAAGTGTTTCTAAATTTTCTAACAATTCTCTGCTCTACCAACTGAGCTACAGAGGCTCATACATGTTTTTGGATTTGCTGTACATATGTTGGTGGTATAAAACTGGTAATGTGGTAATAATTCATAATACTTTCTCAATTTGTTTCTTCGAGGACTGCCTGGGCTAGTGGTTGTGACACGGCTCACGAGCCGGGTTCACTCCCCATCGCAGCACCGGCTGTTACCCCGGGGAAGCAAAGCCTTAGAAAATGCAGGAGGAAGCAGGCCCTTACATAAAATGCATGCTGAAGTCGAATGCAGTGGGCCTACATGCGCAGGATAAAAAACATATTGCAACGCACACCGCCTTGGGGAATAATAAGGCGAGCGGTAAAGGATTAAAAACAAAAAAGTGTTTTTTCTTAAATTGTCCAAGTCTTAGCCCCCCCCCCCCCCCCCCCCTCGTGACCAACATAACATAAAAATAATAATGGTACATTCAGATTAACTGCATTTAACAGTACAGGTCGATCTGAGAGTGATCAACGCTACCGCACGTAGGACACAGGCGGACAGCGTTAGTAATTGGTCCGCCTTGCATTCTGTCCCTTCGTACAGCTAGCTTTTTCTACGCAGCATTGATGGTTCTCTTCTCTGCGACGTGAGCACAATGTGAAGTGGCACTGCGACAGGCCGAGTGGTTTGGAGCAAGCAGCTCTTAGCAGGCGACATCAAAGGAGAAACTGTTTAAAGAAACTTTAAGATGGTATTTGTATAGTTTCTTGTCTTCTGACGAGTCTTAGGCTCACAGTACAATAGTTCGTGAGAGAGGCGCCCCATCGAGCATGCAAACAATATGCCCAGTCTATCTGATCTGGACTCTCTGCAGAGCGTCTAGCCCTGCAGAGCTGGGTACCCTATCCTAACTACCGACCCTGAGCAGTCTGTGGAGACAGCTCACGAAGAAAAGGTTGAGTTTCCTGGCGTGGTTTCGCAGCCAGTTAAAACGTTTGAATTACCCAATTCTAACCAAAAGCTGTGACTAGGTAACACACCGTTAGAATGTCTCAGAGTTTTATTCCTGGTTAGCGCAATCATAAACTGTACCAAGGTAAAAGGTTGCAGCGGTGGGCAGGGGAAGTGAGATAGAGAGATGTGTGTGTGTGTGTGTGAGAGAGAGAGAGAGAGAGAGAGAGGGAGAGAGAGAGAGTGGGAGAGAGAAAGAGAACGGGAACTGCAAGCTGACAATGCGACCTAGGAAATTCGGTTAGTAGGTGAATGGACAAACGGGCGAATGAACGAATGTGCGAAAAAACGAACGGGCGAATGACAAAGAGGGGTTATAATGATGATATTCTCAGACATTCCATTCAACAGTTGTTGCAATATTTCTTGGAGCTGTCATATTTCTCTGTGAGAATAACGTACATTGAAATAGGACACAAATATGAAGGACTGCTGGGTTGGGAATTTGTAAGGGGATTAAATTAGCATAAATATGAGCGTTCGCGAGATATGTAGAGATCAGCGCGCGTGAGGACAAATCCTGGGCGGGAACAAAAGCAAGTCACGTCACGATCCAGCACACGCAGCTGTTTATGGAAACCTGGTTGTTAATTTAAAGGTAAGGACGATTAACACACATGCATAGGAGCCGAGAGCTCGGTATAATAATGGGGTCTCTTTCACTTCGTCCCCTACGACAGTATGAGAAAAAGGTATTATCACTTCGTCCCCTACGACAGTATGAGAAAAAGGTAAAGGTAGTCGTCCCACGGCCGTCTTCTTCTTCGTCGTTCGTTCTGAAAATGACGTTGTGTCGTAGCTTACAGTGAGGATGCGATATCTGTGTCTTTCGGACCGACACATTCGAGTTCAGGTGTTTCTATTTATTACTTTCAACACATGCAGACCAGAGAGGAAGATTGGAACAACAGCCAACATAGGGTACACAGAGAAACGTGTGGTCGAACGGTTTGGATGCCTGCCTGAATGCTGACAAGGAGGACAGCCGATCGAATTCCTCGACATATTGTTTTCCTGTGGCGGTTGTTGAATGCCTACAATGAGTAAGATCCCACCTTTGTGGGCCATGAAAAGGGTGTTAATTGGCGGGCTGCAGTAGGTGCCCTTATATCCCGAGCAGGATCAAGCCGGTGAGCATTGCATGTCCTGTAGTGGTCAGCGACTCAAAACTGACTGCTAGCGTCAGCGACTCAGAGCTGTCAACACCCTTCTACAACTCCATAGGGGTGATGCTACAACATGACAGACTGGCTAAGGGGAAGAAACCAAACAGGGAAGGTCAACCCGGTACCCAAACATGCCATGCTGAAGTCGGTTGTGTCGGACCGAAAGGTGCAAATGTCACAATCAAGCTGTAAACTACGTTACAACTCATTTCGTTCTCCCGACTACACAATGTGCAGCTTGCAAAGCCCTTTTCAGGATTTGGTAGCAGCAGTTTGAGAACGAATAAGGAATATCCCGAGCGTATCGATGAAGGTGGGCAGGGGTCCTCCACGCGGTTGTGCTATTATTGGCTATCTGAGTATCGCTCACCACTACTGGGATCACGTAAATTCCCAACCTCGTTACCCAAGTTGTCATGCAAACCAGCCCGTTTCCTGGTAGACCTGCATGGAAGTGAGGCGGGGTCTTTGTCAGGACATTTGACCTACCCCTGACCAACATGTCCGATCATAATGTTTTGCCTGACTAAACGCTAGTCTCCTCTCCAGAGACCTGTAGTCCTCGGCCTACCCCAGCAATGGGAATGACATTTCATCCCCAGCCTTCACTGCCGTTGTGGGTGAAGTCTCTTCCTTGCACTCTGATCTATGACCACATTCAGCTGCCTGGCAACAGGTATAACCTTTTTCTTTTTAATACTAGGATTCCCAGCATTTGGAGTAAAGTTGTTTTTTTCCATGAACGAGAAAACAAAATAACATAAACAGCAGGTATCAAAATTAATAAACACTCAGGTGCACCGTAAACATGGAATTGCATAATAATGAGAGAGAGAGAGAGAGAGAGAGAGAGTGAGAGTGAGAGAGAGTGACATACATACACACAAACACATACACGATGAAGCTATGGAAGAGGGGCAATCAACGGAGAAATGATCGGCGGACAAAGACGGAACGACTTGAATTGGGTCAGTGCTTATGAATGTCAAGGACACACGTCAGGCACAATGGTTTTCAGTGTATCATGAGCGTTCTCTCTGCTGAAAGTAGGGCTCTGTGTTCACTTATATCTGCCGATGAAAGGCTCTATGTGCATGGCAGCGATAAGGAGGGAGGGCGAGAGGACCACTGTCACACTGAGAGCGTGTATAGGACCTAGGAGGCAACTACCATTGCGGTTTATTCTCTTTAAAGTAGAGGACTGTGACAGGGAAACAAAGACAAGCCTAAATTAAGATTGTTTAATTCCAATGTCAAGTCAGTTCTCGTGTATGTAGCAGAAACTTGGAGAATGACATAGTCAATACTCAGGAAACTCCAGAAACTTGGAGAATGACATAGTCAATACTCAGGAAACTCCAGAAACTTGGAGAATGACACAGTCAATACTTAGAAAACTCCAGAAACTTGGAGAATGACATAGTCAATACTCAGGAAACTCCAGAAACTTGGAGAATGACAGTCAATACTTAGAAAACTCCAGAAACTTGGAGAATGACACAGCCAATACTTAAAAAACTCCAGAAACTTGGAGAATGACATAGTCAATACTCAGGAAACTCCAGAAACTTGGAGAATGACACAGTCAATACTTAGAAAACTCCAGAAACTTGGAGAATGACACAGTCAATACTTAGAAAACTCCAGAAACTTGGAGAATGACATAGTCAATACTCAGGAAACTCCAGAAACTTGGAGAATGACACAGTCAATACTTAGAAAACTCCAGTCGTTCGTCAATAAATGCATGTGTGAGGGTAACTGGTTTAGGCTGGCAAGACAGGGAGAGGATCGAAGAGCTATGGTGAAAGAAGCCCACAACAACCTGTGGAGCAACAGATCAAAGGTAGGAAATATGGTTGATAGGACACAAGCTTCGGAAAGCACCATCAAACGTTTCCAGACAGGTCACGACATGGAATCCACTGGGGAAAAGGAAGGGAGGTAGACCAAGAAACACCTGGAGACGAGAAAATGAACTTCAGTACCTGGACCTCAACTGGAGAGAGACAAAAAGGGCAGCTCATTGGGTTGCAAAGAGCAGCCTTGACACAGACGAAAAACAAGCTCCATATGTGATTAAAAGAAAGATCTAGAAACATTACATAATACACCAGCGAATTACTAGAGTTATTCGTTCTACTTGTGTCGGAAAATGAAGACATATCTGTCTCATGGGTGGAGAACCTTTCATGTACAGGTAATTGTATATCTAATAAGGTCACAAATAAGTTAGCTGCACACCTAATAAGTACACATTAAGTTAGCTGCACACCTAATGAGTCCACATTAAGTTAGCTGCACACCTAATAAGTCAAAACTAAGTTAGCTGCACACCTAATAAGTCCACATTAAGTTAGCTGCACACCTAATAAGTCCACACTAAGTTAGCTGCACACCTAATACGTCCACACTAAGTTAGCTGCACACCTAATAAGTCCACTTTAAGTTAGCTGCACACCTAATAAGTCAAAACTAAGTTAGCTGCACACATAAGTCAACTTTAAGTTAGCTGCACACCTAATAAGTCAAAACTAAGTTAGCTGCACACCTAATAAGTCCACCCTAAGTTAGCTGCACACCTAATAAGTCCATATTAAGTTAGCTGCACATCTAAAGGCCACATTAAGTTAGCTGTAGGCCTAATAAAGTGGCATTCAAGAAACTTCAATTAGATGCCCTACAAAATGTTAATTATTTTGTAAAAATCTAACTATGCGCACTAGCTTTATAGAATGGAAGCACTTTGAATGTGATATAATTTGAGTTCAGAACCAATAAATATACATATTAGTTTTATTTCTTACGTTTGGACATTGAGCGGGGAAGCGGCCTGTAGTCTTCAGCCTTCAAAACCCCTCGATCACCTCAGCAATGGGAAAATGTCCTATGACAGCCCCCCCCCCCCCCCCCCCACACACACACGAAAGCCACAGGAACTGTTGTCAAAAGTTGATAATAAAACTGAAGTACTGGGCACCCAACAGACCCTCTTCGAGCAGCCTCGTGAGGCAGTGGCGCCAGTCAGGCGGGGACGTTAAAGGTACATTCTAGAGTTGCGTTAGAACTAAATCGTGGGCTTAGCTAGTGTCAAAATAGCGTCTATGACGGGTACTAATATTTAATTTGTAGACGTGAGTCAGAGAGGATTATTTCCTAGTCCTCTTTTACTCTTTGCTATTTTCCCATGAAGGAATAGCAAAGGGACGATCAACAACAGATTTGGCAAACGAAACACGTCAAAGGAGTACGCAAACCAGTAAGGCCCATGATGATGATTTTAAACATACTTATTTTAAGATTAGAATAAAAATAATAACAGATGAACACAAATTTATTAATACAAATTGCAGCATTTGTTCTAAAAAAATGTAGATTCATTAAAAAAACAACAACAAACAGTCATACTTAATAGCATACAAGGTCGCATGTTCCCCATCCCTGTTCTGTCTGGATATATAGATAAGACCCGCGCAGGTCTCGTGACTTGTAAACCTCATCTTGCTCTCGTGTAAGTACGCCCGTCATTCTTAAAATAGTACAACGATGAGCTGGCAAACAGAAGCTGAAACCCGACACAACGTGTCGGTCTATACAATCCTTCACAACCATATTGGTTGGAAGGGGTCAGAATCACACTCAAACAAACGTGATTATCTCATCAAGCCAAGATAGTGGACCAAGACCCGCATCAAGCCAAGATAGTGGACTGTGACCCTAACCAGGCCAAGATAGTGGACTGAGACCCTAACCAAGCCAAGATAGTGGACTGAGACCCTAACCAGGCCAAGATAGTGGACTGAGACCCTAACCAAGCCAAGATAGTGGACTGAGACCCTAACCAGGCCAAGATAGTGGACTGAGACCCTAAACAGGCCAAGATAGTGGACTGAGACCCTAACCAAGCCAAGATAGTGGACTGAGACCCGCATCAAGCCAAGATAGTGGACTGAGACCCTAACCAAGCCAAGATAGTGGACTGAGACCCGCACCAAGCCAAGATAGTGGACTGAGACCCTAACCAAGCCAAGATAGTGGACCGAGACCCTAACCAGGCCAAGATAGTGGACTGAGACCCTAACCAAGCCAAGATAGTGGACTGAGACCCTAACCAGGCCAAGATAGTGGACTGAGACCCTAAACAGGCCAAGATAGTGGACTGAGACCCTAACCAAGCCAAGATAGTGGACTGAGACCCGCATCAAGCCAAGATAGTGGACTGAGACCCTAACCAAGCCAAGATAGTGGACTGAGACCCGCACCAAGCCAAGATAGTGGACCAAGACCCGCACCAAGTCAAGATAGTGGACCAAGACCCGCACCAAGTCAAGATAGTGGACCAAGACCCGCACCAAGTCAAGATAGTGGACCAAGACCCGCACCAAGTCAAGATAGTGGACCAAGACCCGCACCAAGTCAAGATAGTAGACCAAGACCCGCACCAAGTCAAGATAGTGGACCAAGACCCACACCAAGTCAAGATAGTGGACCAAGACCCGCACCAAGTCAAGATAGTGGACCAAGACCCGCACCAAGTCAAGATAGTGGACCAAGACCCGCACCAAGTCAAGATAGTGGACCAAGACCCGCACCAAGTCAAGATAGTGGACCAAGACCCGCACCAAGTCAAGATAGTGGACCAAGACCCGGACCAAGTCAAGATAGTGGACCAAGACCCGCACCAAGTCAAGATAGTGGACCAAGACCCGGACCAAGTCAAGATAGTGGACCAAGACCCGCACCAAGTCAAGATAGTGGACCAAGACCCGCACCAAGTCAAGATAGTGGACCAAGACCCGCACCAAGTCAAGATAGTGGACCAAGACCCGGACCAAGTCAAGATAGTGGACCGAGACCCGGACCAAGTCAAGATAGTGGACCAAGACCCGGACCAAGTCAAGATAGTGGACTGAGACCCTAACCAAGCCAAGATAGTGGACTGAGACCCGCATCAAGCCAAGATAGTGGACTGAGACCCGCATCAAGCCAAGATAGTGGACTGAGACCCTAACCAAGCCAAGATAGTGGACTGAGACCCGCACCAAGCCAAGATAGTGGACCAAGACCCGCACCAAGTCAAGATAGTGGACCAAGACCCGCACCAAGTCAAGATAGTGGACCGAGACCCGGACCAAGTCAAGATAGTGGACCAAGACCCGCACCAAGTCAAGATAGTGGACCGAGACCCGGACCAAGTCAAGATAGTGGACCAAGACCCGGACCAAGTCAAGATAGTGGACTGAGACCCTAACCAAGCCAAGATAGTGGACTGAGACCCGCATCAAGCCAAGATAGTGGACTGAGACCCGCATCAAGTCAAGATAGTGGACCAAGACCCGCATCAAGCCAAGATAGTGGACCAAGACCCGCATCAAGCCAAGATAGTGGACCGAGACCCGCACCAAGTCAAGATAATGAGCAAGGACTGGATGAAGTCAAAATAATGAACCAATGGCTGAATAAAGAAATGATGGACCACCGATCACATGTGCCATGAGAATGGACCATCGCAGCGTCCAATGTCACAAAAGACAACTGAAGAGGGTTGCACATGGGGCTAGCAACCAGATCAAGAAAAACAAACAGCTACAGATATCCCACCGCTTTTGGAGCAGACAAAAAAGTGTTTCAATACGAGCTCTTTGTAAGAAGGCCAGCTGATGTGGTTTTCCTGCTGCGCCTTGTTTGCAGACAAGCTAAGACCAGAACATATGTCTGTGATTGAAAGGAACGGGCTGCGCCTTCATAAAAAATGTGTAGAAACGTTGAAAAAACACACACAAGTAGGGATTGAGAGGGGTGAGATACAGCGACATAGGCAAGAGACAGATTCAGGGATAGAGAGTGAACGATGGAGGGAGAGAGAGAGAGAAAAGGTGAAAGAAGGAGAGTAAAATATAGATAAAGAGAGAGAGAGTTGGAGAAAGAGGGGGAGAGGGAAAGAAAGAGGGAGGGATATAGGGATGAAAGTGAATGAGGGGAAGAACGAGGGAGAGAGAGGGTTATAGCGGTGAAAGTGAATGAGAGGGAAAACGAGGAAGATAGAGTTATATAGGGGAGAAAATAAATGAGGGGGAGAACGAGGAAGATAGAAAGAGCAAGAGGGAGTGATTTAGGGGTGAAAGTAAATGAGAGGAAAAACTAGGAATATTGTGAGATATAGGGGTGAAAGTAAATGAGGGGGAGAACAAGGAAAAGAGAGAGAAAGATATATTGATGGTGAGAGAAAGATTTATCGATGAAGGTGAGAGTTAGACAGGTGGAGAAAGGAAAAACAAAAAGAGGGAAGGAGAAAAAGAGAAGGAGAGAGAGAAAAGTAGGGAGGGAGAGAGAGAAAGGGAGGGAGAGAGAGAAAAGTAGGGAGAGAGAGAAAAGTAGGGAGAGATAAAAGTAGGGAGAGAGAGAAAAGTAGGGAGAGAGAGAAAAGTAGGGAGGGAGAGAGAGAAAAGGAGAGAGGAAGAGAGAAAAAAGGAGGGAGGGAGATAGAGAGAGAAAAGGAGGGAGGAAGAGCAAGAAAAGGAGAGAGATAATGATGGAATTAGTGAGAAAGAGGGAGAGATAGAGAGAAAGAAAGACGAAGCGACAGAGAACAGGAGATAATGATGGTGGTAGAAAGAGTGTGGGAGAGAAATAGAGGGAGAAGGAGAGAAAGACAACGAACGAGAGAGACGATGGGAGCAAGAAAGAGACAGAGAGATAGTGATTCCCACAAATAGCACAGCATTTTGATCCCTCCCCCTCAGAGAACACATCCAGGCCTGAGCTGAGGAGTGGAGTGGCAGACTTCAGCCGTTCTCTGACCTGATAACAAACTAGGCACCATATCTCGAATGCCTCACCCCAGATAACAGATGACGCACTTGGGCTTCTATGCCAGAGATTTGAGAAGACCAAAAAAAAACAGCAATGAGCCAGTGATCGTGTAGGACTGACCAACCAGGTACAAAACTCAGGAAGTTGGCAGTTTGAGAGATTGTGCACGCTCCAAACCGGACTTCTTCCTCTTGTTACAGATCCGCTTAGACCCGAGTCATGAAATGGGTCTGCTGCATGTACTACCATCAAGTGCAGACCTTGCCCTGATACGGATTAAAGGATCCTTACTGTGGAGGTACGAACATTGGACCTTACCATATTTGTGTTGGAAGACGATTGAAGGGTTGTAGTGCTAGGGTGAATGCATCCTGGCAACTAACCCTGACAGGAAAGAAGGCTCCACAAAGATTGCAATTACCACTGAAATCAAGTGCCCTCTGGAAACGACTTTTGTCCGCTAACTCTTTCAATACCAAATGGACACGGAAAGGAAAGGACTAACAGTGTGTGCCTATAACATATGGCGATCAGGTTTTCGCAACAGCAGACCATGGAGAGCCAAACGGATAGGAAAACAATAAGCATAGACACTCATAAAACGATCCATGAGGACGGAATGGAGAGACCAGCACAAAGAATACAAGCCAGAAAATGAGAGCATAGACAAACTTGGCAGAGAAGGGCAGACAAAGATCTTCAATTAGAGATATCGCCACATGTGATTATAAAGCACCCAAGCAAACACTAGAACATATCCTGCTTGAATGTCCCACTTACGCAGACCAAAAAGAGGCAGTCTGACCATGCACGAAAAGCTGCGGAGGACCAACGAAGACATTGAATGCAGTCTCCTTCGTGAACCTTATCATCTAGAAGCATAGCATCAATTGATCGAAGAAGAGGAGGAAGAAGAAGAGTAAGATAAAGATGAAAAATTATGTGGATATTCTATCACTTCAGCGATGCATTTGGCAAGCTAGCAGCAAATGTTAACACTGTCTCGTATAGGTGGATCCAGTTGAGGCTGTTAGGTTTGTGTGCAGGGTCTAGCTTGTTCAAGTATTTGTTGAGTCTGATGTGTTCTGTCCTAAGTCGAAAGTTTATGCTCTGCTCCCTGTGGTGAAGTTTGTTGATGATGTCATTTTTGTTTGGGTGTGTCATTTCTTTATACAACACGCACCCAGTAGACTCTTACATCTATTGGTTCAGCAATTCCTCTGGTTGTTTTGAAGTATTGACCTTGCTGTCTGCATATGTTGGCTGGTGTATTTATTTGAACCATGCTTGCTCCTAATTTTGTTACCCTGCAATCTCACTGCCTTATATGTCTATATGTCCTCGAATCCATTGGAGTGCGGCTTTGATGCTGCGTCGCATCAATGGCCTCAGCCAGCTTTTTAATTTAAGAAGTATTTTAGTATTGCCAGAGTGGTCTGCCGGGGTATTTCTGTATGACAAAGACAAGATTTTCGTACATGGTGACTGTGTGACATGGCATAACACTGGTCATGGTTAGTTGGTTTGTTAAGAGCAGCATAGATGGTGTCTAACAGGCTGTGGATCTACTCTGCTCTAGTGTTTGAGTCTATTAAGATGGACCTATACATTGGTTAACCACCCACCACTGCACTTTTCTTAATGCAGCAAAGTAATAAGCTGCTCAAGCCTAGCACGTTAAGCAGGAAATCCTCCTCCTGGCTACATCCAGCTCACGCCAGATCTGGGACCCTCAGAAAAACATCTGCCTCTATGTAGAAGTACAGGTCGACTAAGACTAAGAATAGACCACGTAGTAGCAACAACTATGTAGAAGTACAGGTCGACTAAGACTAAGAATAGACCACGTAGTAGCAACAACTATGTAGAAGTACAGGTCGACTAAGACTAAGAATAGACCACGTAGTAGCAACAACTATGTAGAAGTACAGGTCGACTAAGACTAAGAATAGACCACGTAGTAGCAACAACTATGTAGAAGTACAGGTCGACTAAGACTAAGAATAGACCACGTAGTAGCAACAACTATGTAGAAGTACAGGTCGACTAAGACTAAGAATAGACCACGTAGAAGCAACAACTATGTAGAAGTACAGGTCGACTAAGACTAAGAATAGACCACGTAGAAGTAACAACTATGTAGAAGTACAGGACGACTAAGACTAAGAATAGACCACGTAGTAGCAACAACTATGTAGAAGTACAGGTCGACTAAGACTAAGAATAGACCACGTAGAAGCAACAACTATGTAGAAGTACAGGTCGACTAAGACTAAGAATAGACCACGTAGTAGCAACAACTATGTAGAAGTACAGGTCGACTAAGACTAAGAATAGACCACGTAGTAGCAACAACTATGTAGAAGTACAGGTCGACTAAGACTAAGAATAGACCACGTAGTAGCAACAACTATGTAGAAGTACAGGTCGACTAAGACTAAGAATAGACCACGTAGTAGCAACAACTATGTAGAAGTACAGGTCGACTAAGACTAAGAATAGACCACGTAGTAGCAACAACTATGTAGAAGTACAGGTCGACTAAGACTAAGAATAGACCACGTAGTAGCAACAACTATGTAGAAGTACAGGTCGACTAAGACTAAGAATAGACCACGTAGTAGCAACAACTATGTAGAAGTACAGGTCGACTAAGACTAAGAATAGACCACGTAGTAGCAACAACTATGTAGAAGTACAGGTCGACTAAGACTAAGAATAGACCACATAGTAGCAACAACTATGTAGAAGTACAGGTCGACTAAGACTAAGAATAGACCACGTAGAAGCAACAACTATGTAGAAGTACAGGACGACTAAGACTAAGAATAGACCACGTAGAAGCAACAACTATGTAGAAGTACAGGTCGACTAAGACTAAGAATAGACCACGTAGAAGCAACAACTATGTAGAAGTACAGGTCGACTAAGACTAAGAATAGACCACGTAGAAGCAACAACTATGTAGAAGTACAGGTCGACTAAGACTAAGAATAGACCACGTAGTAGCAACAACTATGTAGAAGTACAGGTCGACTAAGACTAAGAATAGACCACGTAGAAGCAACAACTATGTAGAAGTACAGGTCGACTAAGACTAAGAATAGACCACGTAGAAGCAACAACTATGTAGAAGTACAGGTCGACTAAGACTAAGAATAGACCACGTAGTAGCAACAACTATGTAGAAGTACAGGTCGACTAAGACTAAGAATAGACCACGTAGTAGCAACAACTATGTAGAAGTACAGGTCGACTAAGACTAAGAATAGACCACGTAGAAGCAACAACTAAGAAACAATGACACCATTAATTGCTTGTACTAATTAAATGTGCGTGCACGTCTGTTCGGGGGAACGGTACCACTCAACTACTACTCTTCTCGGGTTAGCCACAGTGGTACTTACATGATCCTCTCCCAGGGCGGCCTCAGTAAAATATGACAGAATACATGCAGGATTTTCTCCACT
Organism: Ariolimax columbianus; assembly: GCA_036924085.1. Lineage (NCBI taxonomy): Eukaryota > Metazoa > Mollusca > Gastropoda > Stylommatophora > Arionidae > Ariolimax > Ariolimax columbianus. Next base: position 40,584,671 of record JAVGWX010000008.1, on the reverse strand, counting down.
CCATCCGCCACATCAGACTCAAACTGCCAGCTCCAGAGCCTGGCAAAGTGAGCAAAGATGTACTTGAGTGTGGACTTGTGGGCAGTCGGCATCTCATCCACTAGGTCCACCACAGACTTCTTCGAGGATGTTCCTGAATGCTTACCAAGTTCCCCTGCAAATAGCCACAGAATATTAGTGATCTAAAAATTGTTAAGATGTGGAATCGTTCATCTTGGCAGCAACATAGACTAAGTTAGACTAGATAAAGGTATCAAAATAAGTATACTAAACTATAAGTATACACACATCTACATTAAAAAGATATATATATATATATATATATATATATATATATATATATATATATATATATATATATATATATATATACAAGCTATTAATTTTTTATTTGTCACTTGTTTATCCAAATTTCATACATTAAAATAAGAAAAAAATATCTCACCTCTCACCTAGAAACAACAAAACTTTAACAATGAAGAAAGTACTTCACCTAGAGGAGACAAAACTCTAAAAATGAAGAAAGTACCTCACACAGAGAAGACAAAACTCTAACAATGAAGAAAGTACTTCACCTAGAGGAGACAAAACCCTAAGAATAAAGAAAGTACCTCACCTAGAGGAGACACAGAAAGAGACTCTACCAAAGAAAACATCAGCTCTCTAGCACTTACTTGCTGATTCGATGAAGCTATTGTACATTTCTACAGGAATGACTGGGTTGGGCAGCTCTCTCAGGTATTTCTTGAGGGCTCCAGCTATTGAGTGAACATCATGGTTGGACAAGTTGACCTGCTCCTGCTCACCTGCACACAATCACACTCTTGAATTAGACACATCAATCAATTAAAACTGAATTTCAACCAGCAAATGTCTGTTAGGGAGTCTTAAATAAGGTAGCAAAGACAAGAACTAACATATCAAGTTGTCTGTGCAACAAAGGCGAGCATTTCATAGAAGATTTTGTTCTGATCTGGATATGGGCATTTCAATACAACGACAAGGGCTAGGCTTCTATAAATATTTCAATAAGGGTGAGTCAGCCTCACAGTGATTAGCTACTATGATAGAGGAGAAAGTTTTCAGGGTCATGATTGGTCTACCCTTGTTGTATGAAAGTCTTCATAAGTATGCAATACAAAAAACTGAATTTAAGTTCTACAAAACAGCTACTCCTATATTGGACCCAGGGTTCCTTCAAGAATAGTGTGCATGGCATTATTGGTGACTATTAATAGACGAAGGGCATTACAAAATCAAGATAATAGACCAAGAGATACATGCAGCCAAAATAATGGACCAAGGGCTGAATGAAGTCAAGTTTTGGACAAAGGGCAGATGAAGTCAACTTAAAATGGTCCAGGTCAGCTGAGCTGTGCATGACCTGCAGCTGCATGTTCAGTGACTGCTAGTGCCAGTAAACCAAAGCTACCAAAACCCTTCTACACCTCCAGAGTGATCATGGATAACAGGCTGCAAAAGGACAAACTGGCTAAGGAAAAGGGATCGAAGAGGGAAGGCCAACCTGGTACCCAAAAATGCCTGCTGAAGTCGAATGTGCCGGACCGAAAAGTGCAAATATCAGTCAAGCTGTTAACTACAACACAACGCATTCCATTCTTCAGACTACATCCTGTTACTTACAAATCATTTTTCAGGGCTTGGTAGCGAGAGTTTAAGGACGAATGAAGAAGAAGAAGGATACTCTTGTCTCCTCTTCAGGTAACCAATGATATATCCGTTCTTCCATTCCTCTGCAGGTTACAATCCAACCCAACCCAAGATGGCGTTGTATTGCTCTATGTTTCTCTCGATGATGTATGCTATCTGTCTGTACCTTATCTTCTATTTATTACTGTCGCCATCCGAGAGGAAGCATACCACGAAGAAAGAAATCAGTTGTTGGCTGACAGTCTGCAGGCTCTATATGAGCTATTCTTGCTTCTAATTGTGCTAGTCTGCCTGCTTTCTAGTCAGCCTCATTTATCTATATAGCACACAACTGTACTATTTTGAACCTAAAGGCGGAGGAGGGTGTGTGCAATCTGCAGACAGGTAGAAACAATGGGCGAATCATAAATGAGACACTTTAGAAGTGACACACATACAGATTCTTCAAGTGAAAGCTATTTCTGACTTGGTAATTTTCATACATAAAGACTTCCAATAAGATATTTGAACTGAAATCTGAACTAAATGCCTATCAATCTCAGTTATGACAAAACACTGCCCCCGATTACTTCAAACCTCCATCCCTCACAATAGACTAAAGAGTAAAAATGAGAAATCAATACAGCGACATTTGTAGAATGTGATCAAAGCAAAGAGAGAACAAAAAAATCTATGGTGGGGACAAAGTCCAGGGGAAATAAAGCCCTAGGAAATGTGAAAACCTCTATAATTGGAAGGCTGGATCAATGAGATGGTTTTTATATAGAACCATTTTTTTTCTGTTTTTTATTTTCAACGGAAAGGAAGATAATGCACAAGATTGGGGAGCGGAGAAAAAAGGATAGAGTGTGTTTAAAATGTAAAAAAAATATATGATGTATGGTTTGTATGGTATGGTATGTAAACATGTATGGTATGTATATATGGTATGTGTCTGATATGTATGGTATCTTCTTCTTCTTTATTCATTCTCAATCTCTCCCTACCAAGCCCTGAAAAGGGCTTTGCAAATAGCAAAATTGTCTAGAGAACGAAATGCGTTGTGTCGTAGTTTACAGATTGACTGCGATATTTGCATCTTTCGGTCCGACACATCCAACTTCAGCAGGCATTTTTGAGTATCGGGTTAGCCTTCCCTTTGATTCCTTCTACTTAGGATCACTGATGGAGGTGTAGAAGGGTCTTGGCGGCTCTGGTTCACTGGCTGTGACCCTAGCAGTCAGCTATGGGACGCTGACCGCTGCAGCTCATGCGCTGCTCAGTGGATTGATCCCATATGTATGGTATGATGTGTATGTATGTATTTTATATATGTATGTATGTATGTACTTTATGTATGAATGTATATACTAGTAAGAGAATTTGAACTAAATTATTGCAGGAAATGGATGTTTGCTTCTTTATACTAGCATATTAACAAAAGTTCCTGCCAATTAAAGCATGAAACAAAGAGGTTTGCGTTATGGATAGGAATGCCAGACAATAAATACAAGGGCAAATCAGTAAATAGATCACACGTGTATTATTTATTACTGCCCTTAGATTGTCCCTTATTTCTGAACATAATTTCCATAAACATTGCTAGACTTATCCCATCTTCATCAGTGGACCAAAGCCTGCAGCATAGAAGTTTTGGGCCTGCAGTCTCAGCTACGTTTGCACTTCACATTCAACCTCATTATCCTTCACGAAATGTCTCCCACCAAGGTGTGACCATGCATTATGCCGTAGGCTAAACCATGCAACACCCTATTGCAGTTGCTACACTGTCTATTGTTACTCCTCTGTCAACTCGAATAGTCTTCCCCCACCTGCCGGACAGATTCTGTTGCAATCTGAACAAGACAACCAGGTTGGGCAACAATTTATTATCTGGTTTTTAAGAGTTAAAACACACACAAATTTACTAAAACACACACCCAGAATGAAGAAAGCTTGCGACAGACCTCAAAGGTACAAGGAGGACATTGAGAAAGCTGCAACATATGGCACATGATAGGGGAAGAGCATGTGCGTGTTCAATGAAGAGTTCTGCTTCATGGACAGGTTTTAATCTTCTTCAGTGTTTGTTCTCATACTACCACTAGCATGCCCCCTAAACAGGGCTTTGCAAGTGGCAGGATGTAGCCCGGAGAGAGATTTGACTGATAACATCATTCTAACAGACTCCAGGAGCGTACTCCAAACCATCTCAAGCCCCAAACAAGATAGACTCCAGGAGCGTACTCCAAGCCCCAAACAAGATAGACTCCAGGAGTGTACTCCAAGCCATCTCAAGCCCCAAACAAGATAGACTCCAGGAGCGTACTCCAAGCCATCTCAAGCCCCAAACAAGATAGACTCCAGGAGTGTACTCCAAGCCATCTCAAGCCCCAAACAAGATAGACTCCAGGAGCGTACTCCAAGCCATCTCAAGCCCCAAACAAGATAGACTCCAGGAGTGTACTCCAAGCCATCTCAAGCCCCAATGCAAATAGACTCCAGGAGCGTACTCCAAACCATCTCAAGCCCCAAACAAGATAGACTCCAGGAGCGTACTCCAAGCCATCTCAAGCCCCAAACAAGATAGACTCCAGGAGCGTACTCCAAGCCCCAAACAAGATAGACTCCAGGAGCATACTCCAAGCCATCTCAATCCCCAAACAAGATAAGACTCCAGGAGCATACTCCAAGCCATCTCAAGCCCCAAACAAAATCTTACATCAAACAAAATATAACATCAGGTTACTATCCACTGTCTTGGAAATGAGAAGGCAGACAAGTTCGCAAACGCTGGAAGTGGAGGTACGCAGACATGCCATCCACAGAGCAGACTCAGGGACATTGCAGACTCAAGGCCCACCTCTACAGAATGGGTCTTTGAGATACAGTCACATGCGATTGCAGAGCACCCAAGCAAACACTAGAACATATCCTGCAGGACCACCCCACTTATACAGACCAAAGAAAGGCAGTCTGACTCGGGTGAGTGGCCATGCTCGAAAAGCTTCGGGAGACAGACAAACAACTAAAATGTCCAGTATTCTTCTTGAACCTCCCCAGGCTAGAAGCATTGAATCACTTCATCAAAGAAGAAGAAGAGCTGGTAACACATGTCATGGAATGTTCTATGAAATTGTCATTAATGTGTTAAGTGTGTTGATGCTTCATTATATTTGTCGAATCATTAATTTCTTCCTCTAGCATTCCTTACTAACACTCAGGAACTGGCACACACTAAAACAGCAAGGACTGACACATTAAAACAGAAAGAAAGGACTGACAGACATTAAAACAGCAAGGACTGACAGACATTAAAACAGCAAGGACTGACAGACATTAAAACAGCAAGGACTGACAGACATTAAAACAGCAAGGACTGACAGACATTAAAACAGAAAGAAAGGACTGACAGACATTAAAACAGCAAGGACTGACAGACATTAAAACAGCAAGGACTGACACATTAAAACAGAAAGAAAGGACTGACAGACATTAAAACAGCAAGGACTGACAGACATTAAAACAGCAAGGACTGACACATTAAAACAGCAAGGACTGACACATTAAAACAGAAAGGACTGACAGACATTAAAACAGCAAGGACTGTCAAACATTAAAACAGCAAGGACTGACAGACATTAAAACAGCAAGTACTGACACATTAAAACAGCAAGGACTGACACATTAAAACAGAAAGGACTGTCAGACATTAAAACAGCAAGGACTGTCAGACATTAAAACAGCAAGGACAGACAGACATTAAAACAGCAAGGACTGACACATTAAAACAGCAAGGACTGTCAGACATTAAAACAGCAAGGACTGACACATTAAAACAGCAAGGACGGACAGACATTAAAACAGCAAGGACTGACAGACATTAAAACAGCAAGGCGTGACATACCCATGTTAAAGGCAGCTTTAATCTCATTCACTTCCTCTGTTCGTGCTGAGATACGGTAGATGCTTAAGGCTTCAGATTCTGAGAATATATAGAAAACAGTTGTAACGTAAACAGGAAACAGAAAACAGTGTTTTATTTATTGCTACATTTTCTGCATAGCTTCTTTGGTTGTTGAGGTTTCCTCTTGGGCCAAGAGTGTTGATTGTGGTGGTGGTGTTGTTTTGCCTGACCTTGACTATCATGTCTCACCAGTATATTTTGCCTGACCTTGACTATCATGTCTGACCTTGACTATCATGTCTGACCAGTAGATCTTGCCTGACCTTGACTATCATGTCTGACCAGTAGATTTTGCCTGACCTTGACATGTCTGTCCTTGACTATCATGCCTGACCATAAGATTTTGCCTGACCTTGACTGTCATGTCTGACCAGAGGGGACGGCGTGGCCTAGTGGTTAAGTGGCACGGCTCACAACCAAAGGTGCTGGGTTCGATCCCCATCACAGCACCGGCCGTTACCCCGGGGAAGCAAACCCTTAGAAAATGCAGGAGGAAGCAGACCCTTACATAAAATGCATGCTGAAGTCGGATGCACTGGGCCGACAGGCGCAAAATAAAAACCAGAGTGTAACGCACACACGCCTTGGGGAATAGAGAAATAAGGCGAATAAAAAAAAAAAAATGTCTGACCAGTAGATCTTGCCTGACCTTGACTATCATATCTGACCAGTAGATCTTGCCTGACTAGATGTTAGTCTTCCTCCCCTTGTGGCCTTGTAAACCAACATTATTATAGGATTTCTGTTAGATCATTTATCCAACACGCTCGATGTGGTCCCAGGAAACCAAATATAGGGTAAGTCTTATGTTACAAGCATGCTATGAAGGGTGGCTAAAGGGGATTGTGTATGGGGTTAGTAAACTCATTATGCAAAAGCTATTGGTAAAGAAACTACAACCACACATAAAGTGCTTTGTTAGAGGCTTCCATATGAGGTCAACGGCAGTGGTTGTAGTATGCTTCTTAAGGAGCAAATTAGAGTCTAGCAACAAAAAATCTTTCCAACTGCCATGTGTTCTTCCTTGTGCTCTGTACCAAATACCTGTAATCGAGTTATAAGTGCAAAGTGGTAGTTGACTGGACTCCATTCTCCTAAGATGGCTAAATAAATATATTTTCTGCCTTGCCATGAACTCTTTCCTCAAAAGCATATTCACTATACCAAACACTCACTATTTGGCCATGATGTCTGCTTGTTGAGAACATCACCGTCTACCAAATATTAAAGTAAAAGTAGGCCATGGGCATGAAGGATGAAAAACAGCTGCAACAGCACTTCAATGGTTCAGAACAGAAGTTCAACTGCAGTAATGGCGCAGGTAATCAGTTGAACAGACATGAAAGAATGACAATGATGATGACGCAGGTGATGATAGCTGCCTGAAAGAAGCACAATATTAGCTGAGACTTACTGTGAAGCTGGCTCCATTTCTCAATCTCCTCTACACACTTGACAAGCACCCAGGGTGCTTCCATACACGACTTTGCTACCTCATCGGTCAACTCATTCCCAAACACTGAATCTGTAGACACAAATTATATCATGGCCATGTCTCATTCTGAATCAATCCATACTGTACATTCTGAATTAACAATGCATATATGGGATCTACAACAGTGGGACACATCCTTTTTACTAGCTTTAATTTGTCCTGACATGACCAATACCAATTTGCGTGGACTTCTATTTCTCTTATTTTAACCAACTTCCCCATAATCTGAAGAGCTGAAATTTATTTACACATCCTCTACTAGTGCAACCTGCTAATCTCATTTTCACTCCTGTAGTCCCCAAAACAAAAAAAAACAAGTTTTAGAATTTTAAATATGCTTTTAAAAGAACTGTGCTTTTTACAAACTTTGATTTAACTTGATATGACCATTGTCCATTTGAGTGAACTTCTATTTCTCCTATTTTTACCAACTTCCCGGGAAGCAATACTAACGTCTGGTGAGGCTAAACGTACAGATCAGACGTGTTAGTCAGGGTGCGGCAAAATAAACTGGCTAAGACCCTGACCTCAACTTTTCCCTAGTCCTAGTATTTTCATGGCAGCCTGGCTAACGAGGTGAGGGATCGACGTGATACCCATAGTGGTGAGTGACATGCAGATGAAGTCAAGCATATGGCAACTGCCTGGAGAATCTCGGCCCTCCTTCATCTGCACGCTCGCAGGACGTAATGAAAGCTACAAGAAACCACCACTTAACACCCATCCCATGGTGCACAAACGAGTAAATCTACTCATTGTAGGCATTCAACAAGATCAACCAACTTTCCCCTAACCTAGAGAGCTGAAAATGTGTACACCAGTCTCTGCTAGTGTGACCTGTTAATCCAGTGTTTTCCTGTGTCCCGCAGCAACATTGGCTGCTGAGTCTAGTTTACAGGAAAACACTCCAACATTTTCATCAACTGTGCAATGCGACTGTTAAGTAGGCTTATTATCTGATTTGAGGTGCCATGAACCGAAAAAGTTTGGGAACAACTGTGTTAATCTATCAAATTTTGATGTGTCCTGAACATGTTTTAGGCTAAATAACAGCCTGTTTAGAAGAAAGAAGATTAAAAAATATTTCCTATTTGATGGATTTGATGTCGCCAAAGTAAATAAAATGAAAAGCTAAAAAACCATTTATTACATTTAGCAATTATATGCAAAACTGTTAAAAATTGTATTAGGATATATTGAAGAAAACAAATTTAAAAAAATAAAAATGGAAACAAGAGCGTATGTATAATGTGTTTAATGTGAGATTTGAATCTTGCTTTGAATTATGGTGCATTCTCGGATTGAAATTTGAAATGGTCTTTAAGATCAACTTTAAGGTCTGTGTATATGGTCTTTATCCAGGTGAGAGCAGAAACGGTAGTTTTGCAAAATAATGAAATACACAAACAGCCCATCAAGTTCCTAGAATTGTACATCTTTGGTCTACTTCATCTAGCTGATTTTAAAATGAATGACTAGATTGAAGCTGCAGCGTCCCTGACGAAGGTTTTTTGATAGGAATGTTGGTATCGTTTTGTTTTTGTCCTGGTACAGTCACTGAGCCATTAACTATTTGTGTTTTTAACAACTAAAATGACTGGATAGGCACTATTCATAATATGTACTCTTGACACTCTTTCACTGTGAAATATGATTTGCTGTACCGTAGGATTTTTTACATCTAAAAATGAAAACTACAACTAATACTGCTTTCATAGAACTTGTAGTCTAGTCGTCAGTGAGCTGGCTTGCTAGAACTGGGATTACACCACGCCAGGGTTCGAAATCACAGACGGACAGACATAAAAACCAGTCGTGATTCGTTCCTGGTACGACTGCTCATCTAGTCGACCCAGCTGTAAATGAGTACATGATGTATGAGTTGAGGAAAGTATAAACAGCAAGGTAGGGAACTGGCCACCCCATCTCATATTGGTTGTGGCTTAGTCCATGAAGAATTATCTTCATTCCTGACGACAATTGTTGCCATGGGACTCACTTTTACCGTTGCCGTTCATTTATAACTTTCCTCTCACATCTCCCAATCCAGCACCCAAAACCACCATGCCCATTCAAATTAAGACCACCCTTTATACAGCCTGAGTGGTAGCCTCATAATCCTACTGCAGCGTCAAAAAAGAGTATGAAGTTGACCGCTTCAAAATGGACACAATCAGTGTAATCAAATACTTACTTGCCACAAAACTTTGTCGTCGCAGTCGATCAAGCTGGGGCACATTGCACTCTGTTGGACGCTGGGCGTGGCAGAACCGGTGACAACATATACCACATTCTGGGGATAAGAGACTACATTTTAAGTCTGAAATGCATGACATGACGACAACCTTGATGTTCTTCATTCTACACACTTTCATATCAAATGTTAACCGACAAAGAAAATTCAGAGAGGCTGAAGTAACATGACCTTTGATGAGGGAAACCAAATTTTTTAAATCAATCCAAACCCATCAACTTCCTGTGGAGCATAGGTCCTAAACAAATGCTCGTCAAGTCTTCCTGTCATGTCCCATTGTTTGCAGCCTAGCCCACGACTTTCCTGTCATTTTTAGGTTTGTCTCTACAAGTTTAGGCCTGCCCCTATTTCTCTTGTACTGAGGATTCCAGAACAGTGACTACCTTGCAATGTTAATATCAAATGGTTTCCGTAATGTGTGTCCTATCCATGGCCAAGTATCTAGCCCCACAGGCACATGTCAGTTTCATTCCACAAATACTTATTAGTTACTTTATCATGCTGTTATATTACCTCAAATTGGTGCAAGTATACACTGCGGATAATTGTTGAACAATGTGTGGAATGGAACACAACCACTTTCTATAGGATTTGTGGATTATCAGAAGACATTTGTGCAGGAAATTGTCTGGAAATTGAAGTGCCCCTGAAGTTCACTAATATAATTACAATATAAAATAAATGCACCAAATGTTTACTGCAAAGGTACACACAATAGATCCTTCTTTTTAATTATATGCTTTTTATTAACTCCCTTACATTTGCGCACAGGAAAATGCGGTTTTCCATTAAGTTGAGTTAATTCGTTCATTTTGTGGTGTTTTCCCCTCCGATTGTTCTGGCATAGTCGTTGGCTAATTGAAATAGTATTTTGGTTAAACTTGTGTCAGATTTCCACTGTCCAGTGCATAAGATTGAGACCCTTTGCCCTGTTTTGCTGACAATTACAATTTTGGTGTGGCTAGCAAATGTCCACACTGGCCAAAAATTGACTAACACATCACCCAGCAGAGATTCGGTCTTGTCAATTTAGGACCATTCTCAAGACACCCCACTCACATGATGAGTGAAGCCCCTACAACCACTTGGCGTTACGGGAAAGACAACGAGTAGAAGAAATCGATTGTTTACAGACTCTGCAGTCTTCTAAACAAGTTGTATGCCCACAATAAGTAGGATTACTCTTTTCTGTGCCCTAAGAAAGACGTTAAGTGGTTGGTTGTTGTAGCTTTCCTCACATTCCTAGCGTGCTGATGAAGGTGGATCGGCGGTTGTACTATGCTTGGCTTCATCTGCATGTCGCTCACAACCACGGGGATCATGTCGATCCCCCACCTTGTTAGCCTGGCTGCCATGAAAACAGCCCGTTTCCAGGAAGGACTATGAGGAAGCCAAGGTGGTGCCAGAACCCGACTAACATGCCTGAACAGACGTTAGTCTTCCCTCCATACTAAACCAGTATAATGAGGTAAAGTTTTTTTTTTTTCTTTCTCTGAGGATTGTGGGGATGGGTTGTGTGTGTTTGATTTCTTGTTGTCTTTTTTCAAAAGTACACAGTTGCAAGAAAAATATTTTTTTTAAAAATAGACATACATACAAACAATAAAACAGTCTCAAATATGAAGACAAAAACAAAGAACCCACTATTGAAGAGCATATTAGTAAAGAAATGTAAAGTACTGCCCATTGAATGGTTACTGACCTCGACACTGAAGGCCCTGGCGGACCAGCCCATACAAGAACTTATCACACACATGACATCTCTGCATGGATGAGAAGTTGTACTCTGCAAATCTGTGCTCAGAATCACCTGCAGCCGCTATTGAAATAAAAGAAGAGAAACAAATAATGTTCACTAATTAGCATGTGGAGTTTTGGTACTTGTCTAACGAACTATAGAACAAGTGCAGCAATATATTCATGCAGATGAAGTAGTTTGTTCAGCCACTACAAAGGATCTTCTCCATGTTCATCTACTACTACAGATCTGTCTACAAGCAGTACTAAGTTTAGCTCCAGAAATTAAGGCTTTCGAACCATGTCTGCATGTACTGGAGCAAATAGATTGTATGCATGTACCACATCAGATTCTCTGAATGTTCCCTTGCAAATGTTGGTTGCCCATTGCAAGAGATGATGGCGACATCATCAGATCTGTTGTTTTTTTTTGCCTTGATGATGCAACTTGCCCTATACTTGGATTATAGTGAGGGAGGAACTGTGCTGGTCATCAACATCACTGTACAAGTGACAAGAAGCCCAGTCAAAACTAGTGGAGGTAACTCATGATGCAGGCACTCTAGTCTTACCTCCCTTCAAACTCTAGCAAAGAGATTGTATTTGTGTACCTGAGCAAATAGATTGTATCTGTGTACCTGAGCAAATAGATTGTCTGCATGTATATATCCTATTTTGGACCCTATCAGGTCGGTTAAACATGTAACTGAGATTAGAGAAAAGCTAACGAGACTGATCATCTCAGCCAGCCATCTTGAGATACAGAACTTGCATTTCGTGACCAACGCCTCAGCTAAAAATAATGTGCGCGGATAAGGATACAACCCTCTCCCCTATACCGGAATGGACATCCTGCTCCCAGTAATTGTTGCTGTGTTAAATGGTTGTTGTAGTAGCTTTCCTGAGCATGATGATGAAGGCGGAAGCCAGGTTGTGTTAAAAACAGTATGTTTCCAGGAAACGTTACATTGAAGAGAGATAGTGGTCTCAGTTCTCCACTCACAGTAGTTGAGATATTCGATGGGACCTCTCTACCTCACCCACACACTGTTCCGAGTGGGAGGGACTCTGCTGAAAACTCAACATAACAGCTGAAATGTGCTCATTTCTGGACATTCTTCCTCATCCTGTCAGAATGCTAGTATCATATTGCATCCATGACAAACGGTGGTGTTAAATTATCAATGGCGAGAATAGATGTTGAAGACTACAGGAATCCTTCCTTCATTTCCCTCCCGGTTTCGACAGATTATAGACCCTGCACCCATGCCACAATTCATATTTTTAAAGTTGTTTTATTGAGTTCTGACCATCATACTAGTTGCCTGTTATTTGTGATCAACAGTTTTTGACAAGCTTTTCTTTAACATCAAAATTCTTATATTCCCCGGTGGGTTCGATTCTAGCAGATGTCTCCTTTGGTTGAGGTTCCTAACAAGGGTTTGTTCTACCCTAGTTTACGCCTTCATTCTCCAGCTAGTGGCGTGTTCTATGCCGCACAAATTGCGTTTATTGTGATATCTGGCCATCTGATGCAACAGGGGAATATGGTATTGAAGGTCTGCAATCTGGATGTGATGCTCTAAACCAGCGGTTCTTAACCTGTAGTACATGGACCCTGGGGGTTCAGGGAGTCCATAATGGATTGAACAAATGTGATGAGCTTTTACATTTAAAATAAAAGGACACAAGAACAATAATTCTCTGTTCACGTTCATCTTGAAAATAAGAATATAAACCGTTTGAAAAAAGTAGAGTCAGAACTCAGAATTCAAGTTTCAGCTTTTAACCCCAATGTTTAACAACGCCTGCAAGTGAAATGTGGCCTTCATGTTTAAAAAAAAGTCAACAATTCATTTGAATTTATCGCCAATAATGTCACTGGAGCAGGCCGTCTTCTAATCCTCAGAGGGTTTAAATCAACATAAGAGAGTACGGATTGTCAATTACCTGATTCAGTAGGATATAATTCGATAAATATAATTTAATGTAAAGTGAAAATTAGTGGGCATCGCCTCGACCACACACTGTGAACAGTATAAACTTTGATTACAATGTGATTTGTGCTTAGCATTTGGTATTTTTCTAGATTGTGAGTTGCAGATGTGGAGGATTCATTCAAATTGGAAAGCAAGAGAACATTTTATGAATCGCTGGCTGCTGTCAGCTCATTCACCGTGCTGCATCTTCGGAACCAACGTTTTTTTATGTTTCCCTTCCCCATCTGTAAGTCATCTTTCCCTTCCCCATCTGTGAGCCATCTTTCCCTTCCCCATCTGTGAGCAATCTTTCCCTTCCCCATCTGTGAGCCATCTTTCCCTTCCCCATATAATAATACGTCTGCGAGCCATCTTATTATACACTAGCATGTAAGCCTGCCTACGACAGACAATACAGTACATCCGCAAGCAGTCACACGACAGTTGTGTAGGAAATGCACTATATGCTATAACTGATAACACGGACTAGAGGATAATTGTAAATGCCATACAAGCTACTAATAAATAAGGTCTATAATTCTCCAGCACGGACACATTTTTCAAACATGTTATGACATAAGATTCTCTTTCTGTACCCATTAAGCACAATTCTATAACACATTATTTATTAATATTTTCTTTCTTTCTGTTTCACAATTAATAAACAAAAAATGATACACGCACGCGACAGACATAGCAGAGGTGGCTTCGATAGACCCCACCGTGTGGACAGGTATGTTTAGGATGAGAAACATCGAAATCAATTAATGACCAATCGATAAATTGGCGATTTACAAAGTGAAGGAGTGTGTACAACAAGACGGCTACAGGAACCAGCAATATCCATATCCTTCGCCATTTGTCGAAAGAAACTGAGGACATATAGATGAGCACGGAGCGCAGAGCTCCGACTCTATATAATATAACTGAACATTCACAAGCATAATTGAAGACATAGCTATTGACAGGACCACTGAGACAACAAGCTGCTATTACATCACGCCCACACGCTGCATGATCTCATTAAGCCAGGACAGGACACAAATAACTTGCTTGAAATAACCAGGGCAATAGCCGGTCTACAAAAAGGACATGCATCACCATCATGCGCCTACATTGTTCAGTTCAACAGGAGAAAGGCACTCCCACTGGTCCCCTTTGTAGAAACCCTGCTCCAAAGTAAATGTATGGGAAAGAGCGCGTGGTAGAATGGTTTCGATGTCTGCCTGCTAACAAAAAGAGCAGCGGATCAAATACTAAGCAAGTCTTGTTTTCCTGTTGGGGGTGAAATAAACAATCATAGCCAGCACACGACGTGGCGACAGCAGTGGCCTTGCGGCCCGTAGTCATCAAACCCCCTCCCCCCTCTCCAACAACCTAGACTACCCCAGCAATGGGATTAAAGTCATGCGACAGTAGAGTAGTAGCGCTGGTTATTAAAGTCATGCGACAGTAGAGAGTAGCGCTGGTTATTAAAGTCACGCGACAGTAGAGTAGTAGCGCTGGTTATTAAAGTCACGCGACAGTAGAGTAGTAGCGCTGGTTATTAAAGTCACGCGACAGTAGAGTAGTAGCGCTGGTTATTACAGCACTTAATGATATCCTGCCGAAGACACATGTGTCGAAGCGAAAGGTGCAAATATCGCAGTCAAGCTGTAAACTAGCAATACAACGCATTCCGTTCTCCAGACTACATTACTGCTAGTTGCAAAGCCCTGTCCAGGGCTTAGTAGCAGTAGATTGAGAATGAGCGCAGGAGAAGAAGAAGAAGAAATATGACATGATGAGGTTGCAAGACCTTTCACCTGTACAATCACTATTAATAGCTTCTATGCACACATCTCAATGATCACCTTTTAAGACATACATGTAAGCTTTCCTTACAGATTGGAATTTCCATTTTCGCTCACATCTCAACCTAACCATTACACATAATCTCAGCCTAACCATTACACAGAATCTGAACCTAACCATTACACATAATCTCAGCCTAACCATTACACATAATCTCAGCCTAACCATTACACATAATTTCAGCCTAACCATTACACATAATCTCAGCCTAACCATTACACATAATCTCAGCCTAACCATTACACATAATCTCAGCCTAACCATTACACATAATCTCAGCCTAACCATTACACAGAATCTCAGCCTACCCATTGTATTTCTGTCTTATGTATATTCAGGGGACATATAAACAATATCGATCTGAGCTGGCCCAGCATTTCGTAGAAAGTACAGCATTTGACAATATTTTTAAAATGATCAAATATCAACCTTTGAGATAATTTTCAAGAAACATCATTATCTCCACAGTTCAAGTACGGCATTATGGTCAATATGCTTCGAATACAAATAATCGAATAATGATTATCAATAACATTTCAATTGATTCTATTTAGGTATGACTACAAAGTCTTCTGACTTGGCATTGGCACCGGAGCTGCTCGACCTCTAGCCTATAATGTCAGCAAAGTAAACAACAACAACAAACGACTGACATTTTATTCAGTGATATACCCGGACATATACAGTATAGTTATGCATCCATACACTGCTACAGAGAGCCCATATCAGATGGACAGGGCTTGCTGTTCGCATGTCAGATGGGCGCCTCCCTAAACAACTGCTGTACGGTGAGCTCATGACGGGACAGCGATCGCAGCGGGGACAAAAGAAACGATACAAAGACACTCTAAAAGTTTCTTTGAAAATTTTCTCCATTGATTTTGCTGACTGGAAACTGCTTGTTCCGAACCGCTCAGCCTGGCGCACTGCCGTCACACATGGTACTTGCACCACTGAGCAGAAGACCATCACGAAGGCGCAGGAAAAGCGAGCTGCAGGCAAGGAAAGAATGCAAGACTGCCCTACGTGCGGTAGAATTTGTCACGCTCAGATTAGATTGTACATTCATATACGGTCACATCTGAATAAACATGTCTGACGCTGTCCTTCGCTTGCGATGGGCAACTTAACTAACCATTTATGCCGACTCTGTGCCTCTGTCCAGAGAGCAGAATTTCTACGTGTGAAATAGCGTGTTTGAGGAAGGTCATCGGTGTTACCAGGAGAGACAGAATGCAAAACGATGACATTCGAAGTATGGTCGGTACTAAGTGTTGTGTAGAGTACATTTCCAGGCAGAAAATAAGTTGGTTTGATCATCTCATGAGGATACACCCTCATCAACTTCCACGGATGGCTTACAACGTAGGTAGATCTAGCTACATGGTAAGGGGGCGACCGCGAGTCAGGTGGATAGCTGACAGGGTGATTGTGTAGCGACACTGGCTCAAATTGACCGACGTAACGCACTTGTCGCAGGATAGACGACTTAAGCTCCTCACGGCGCTCAATGGCATAAGTGGAAAGAAAACTAACTATACCTGGACGGTACACCTATACATTTGGCTGAGAAGCCCCGCTCAAGATACATTCAAGTAGGTGTCTTCTTTCTCCTCCTCGACGTTCGTCCTGAAGAGTACGTTTGTCACGTTCTATTGTAGTTGACAGCGATGCTTCGATATCTGCGCCTTTCGGCCCAACACATCCGATTTCAGCAGGGCATTTTTGGGATCAGATTTGCCCCCCATCTCTTTGAATTTGAACCCCAATCTCTTAAGGTCGGGCTGCTTGTTTGCAGCCTTGTTTCCAGGTCGTTCCGAAACTTGGAGGTGGAATAGGGTCTTGGTCAGTTACGGGTCAATGACCCTGATACAAGCAGCCAGCTATGAGTAGCTGGGGCTGCTGTCAGCTCATTCACTGCCACATTTTCGGCCCCCATTGAATTGCGTACACAGTCAAAATGTGCTGGCAATACTTAACATCAATCACACCCAAATACTATGTGTTAGTATGTCTACAAACTAAAGCATTTTAACTAGGCACTGACACTCACAGCTGCTCGACTTCTGACCTCAATATCAGTTGTTTAACAATAAACAACTGATATTTTATTCAATGATAACCCTGACGGAACCCTTATTAAACTGGCTGAGAAACACTGCTCTAGATATACCCAAGTAGGCACCCGAAACTACACACCGTCGAATGCATCCCGCTCTCCTCTGTTAACTACAATCCCCAAGAGCTAATCGCCCAGGGAAGCTGAGTAACCCTTTATAGTCCGGCATAACTTATTCGATATAATCGTATATACAATCCCATTAATTAGACCGAACTGTAATGGGGTAAACATTACTCTAATTAACTAGGCTAGACTATAAATGGTTAAGACAAATATCTAATCGATTTTGCCAGAATGTAAATTTCTAGCTCTTTAGTTCCTGTACCGTATTTGTACACATTAGATAAGACAGAGAAACGAGACACCCTGATCATAATGGGGGATTTTAACGCCAAAGTTGGAGCAGAAAGAACAGCAGAAGAAAGAATAGTACGAAGATTCTTTGGTCTTGGACACAAGAACGAAAAAGGAGAAAAACTAGTTGAGTTCTGTATGGAAAATAACCTCACCATTGCCATCAACATATTTAAGCATCATCCGAGGCGATTATACACATGGACCTCCACCGGTGGCAAACACAGAAATCAGATTGATTACATCCTAGTACAACACAGATGACTGTCCAGTGTTTGGACCTCCCCCGGTGGCAAACACAGAAATCAGATTGATTACATCCTAGTACAACACAGATGACTGTCCAGTGTTTGGACCTCCCCCGGTGGCAAACACAGAAATCAGATTGATTACATCCTAGTACAACACAGATGACTGTCCAGTGTTTGGACCTCCCCCGGTAGCAAACACAGAAATCAGATTGGTTACATCCTAGTACAACACAGATGACTGCCCAGTGTGTGGACCTCCCCCGGTGGCAAACACAGAAATCAGATTGGTTACATCCTAGTACAGCACAGATGACTGTCCAGTGTGCTGTCAACAAAGACGCTTCCAGAAGCGTACTGCGACATGGATCATGAATTGCTGGTTGCTGTATTCACGATAAGACTACGAAGGGCGAACACAGGTGCACGACCAACACGTTTTGATGTGTAAGCAATACCATATGAATATAACGTCGAAGTACAAAACAAGTTTAATGCACTAAAGGCAACGCAAGACATCTCTACTGAAGAATTGGTGTTACAAGTGAGAGAAGCACTCATCTCAACAGCACAGGACATTATTCCTAAGAAAGTGCATAAGAAACAGAACTATATTACGGAGGAGACACTGCGACTGGTAGAATCAAGAAGGAAACTGAGACAGACAGGAACAGAACGAAACACAGACAAATACAGAAATTGCTCCAGAGAAATCAGGAAAAAGATTAGGCAAGATAGGAAACAGCATATAATAGAAACATGTAACAAAATAGAGGAACTCCAAGGGAAGGAACGTGAAGCATTCAAGGAGATTAAATCTCTGACTGGAGAATTCCGGTCATCTCTACAAGAAATTCATGACAGAAACGGACAAAAAGCAAAGATATTCTAGAAAGATGCAGACAGATGTACGGGGACAACACAAACAAAGAAGACATTGAGCGAAGTTCGAGCAGCGATTAAGTCGCTGAAAAAAAGGGAAAACCTCAGGCTAAGGTGATATACCCACTGAACTGATACTAGCGGGAGGAGAGGCAAGCATCCGCATATAATATGCAGTCTGTAATAAAATATGGCGCAACACAGAATGGCCCAAAGCATGGAAACGATCTGTCTACATCCCCATACATAAGAAAGTGAATCTAAAGTTATGTACAAACTATCGCACTATCACCTTGATAAGCCACACCAGCAAGATCTTATTGCGTTTCATTATGAAAAGAATTGAAAGAAAGTTGGACTATGAAATAAACGAAACACAAGCAGGGTTCCGGCCAGGAAGAGGCATGACAGACCATATCTTCAACACGAGAAACATTATCGAGAAAAGCAAGAATTCAATACATAACTGCATATCTGTTGTATAAACTACACCAATGCCCTTGACTGCGTGAAACATCAGCAAATGTAGAACATTATGAAAGATATGGGCTTCCCAACACATCTGGTTCAACTAATAGAAACCCTCTACAAGGGGCAGCAAGCAGCCGTCAGAATACATGGTGAAACCTCAGATTGGTTTGAGATACACAAGTGGGTCAGACAGGGCTGCATTCTTTCACCATACCTGTTCAAAATATCTGCGAAAACATTTTCAAGAATGTAAAGGCAGAGCCAATTTCTACAGACTTCGACCCTTTTCCAATGGGAGGAAAGGAGATACCGGAAATACGATATGCCGACGACACAGTTTTGCTCTCGAAGAACGCCAAGGGCCTAGAACAAATAATGACATCAGCCGATCAGAAACATAGCGAAGCTCAGAATCTCGACCCGAATACAAAGAAAACTAAGATAATAACAACTGACAAGATAAACTCCACTCTAAAACCGAGATCGCTGGCGAAGAGATTGAAAATGTTGCACATTTTGAATATCTGGGATCAATACTGAGCAGCAATGGAGACTGTACACAAGAAGTAAGAAGACGACTGACTATGGCAATACAGAAGATAAGGACTATGCAGAACCTATGACAGAATACAAACAAAGAACTAAAACTAAAGATCTTAAGAAAATGCATTTTTCTGTGGCACCCTATGGATGAGAAACATGGACGATTACAAAAGCAATAAGAGAGAAAATCTGTGCTTTTGAAACACAATGCTGTAGAGGAGTTCTGAAAATTCCGTGGACAAATAAAGAATGAAACAAATCCATCTGGCAAGACTTGAGTGTTGTGGAGAATTGGCTCATAAATGACGTAATGGCCCTAAAACGGAGGTTTTTATTCACACGTCAAACGACACAACGAACTGGTGAGAGTGGTTATGGAAGGCAGGGGCCGACCGAGAAGACGATGGACTCAGGACATCAAGGAGACGCTGGATTTGACATTGGAGCAGGCCGGAAGACTGGCGAAAGATAGTTTCCTACATACAGGTTGTCACGAGAGCGACGTTCTGCAAAGGCCTTGCTACATGATGACGATGACCGTATTTGTGAAACTGTTTTCAGAGCTTTGATTAAAACCCAGATGCCTGCTAACCTTATTCGCACGTATGACTGCTATGGGGCGTTTATCTGTAAGATGGTAGTGGTGGGAGGGGGTGTTCTTGACCTATGGTTTGGTCCCGTTGTTAGACACCTCTTACGGTATGCTCTCGGTGTGGCAGATGTAATATTTTCGTCTTCGTCACACACAGAGCCCTACATAGAAAAATCCTCGCAAGAAGGAACTTTCAATAAACATGAAAATTATAGTTATTCGTAAACAGATCTTACAGCTACAGCAACCCCTCTCTCAGCACACACATACAGATAAGTGAACGAATAAACCTTCGCTCCATTAAACAACAGTCAGAGATGGACGTAAGTATATATATATATATATATACATCCCCCCCCCCCCTCACACACACACACAGACAGACATAATTGAACACAGTTAAACCCTACCTTCCATTTTGACACAACGGCCTGGTGGTGGTAATGATGATGCGTAGGGTTGCTGAAACAAAGAAATACAGGACATTAAATATAACAATGATGGATATATTTGATCAATATCATTGATTAGTGTATTACGATTCATTGACACACACATATATACACACATACTATGCAGGACCATATCACAGATAACGAAGTGCTACACAGAGCAATAGGGCCTCCGTGTTCAGGTAGTCACAGAATAGACGTGCAATCGGGAAATGTGGAGCATAGGGAATGCCAGAGGCAGCTGCGGACTATGTTTGCCAGTTGTGTTATAGAACTTTCCGTGCTAGCACTGGCTTGATCAGTCACGAGCGCACACACATACTCAAGGTTGCAATATGACGTCGGTAGTAGTCATCGACGACGATGGGCGAATTATATATATATATAGGTCGGATATGAAATGGTTTACACATATGACAAGAGCACTTCCAGCCGCTAGACAACACAGCTTCTGAGCAAGAAGGACAAGACAAAGATGGATTAACCATGTTTAGTACTACAGATGAGTATATTGAAGAAATACTGGTCTGACCAAGAGATGGCACACGAAGGAGGATTATAACGCCCTGATGTTTGGTCTAACAACGTAAGTAGTGAAACAGAAGATATACTGGTCTGACCAAGAGATGGCTGGTGAAGGACGATTATACCACCCCGATATTTGGTCTAACAATCAAAGTAGTGGAACAGAAGAGATGAAATGAGAAAGAAGAAGACCTGCGTGTTGAGCGGCTGACGTTGTCTATCAACGTATGTTTGCACTCGGGGAACATTTATAACGAAACAGAAACGAAAGTCAAGCCCAGGTTCTAGCTACGGTTATCCAGGTGATGAGAGCGCTTTCTCTCACGAGACAGGTGAGTTGTCATTCATCCATACGGGGTTTTTTGGTCTTTCATTGATTATAGAAAAGTCAAGAAGTAGTGGAGTCTACAAATATCTCGGGATCGTACAGGCTAATGATGACCCTCGCATCAGATCGGCGACCCTCGCATCAGATCGGCGACCCTGTCACATAGTAACCGGCCACCGCTCGCCAGGGATTTCGTTCTGCAGGGATTGGGGTGGGCCCGGCTGGGATAGAAACATGTCCAAGACACAAGCTGAGAGCAGTAGTGAGATGTTATGCTCCTATACCTCTTAGTGTTACGCGAAAGACAAGACGAGTGATTTTTATGACAATGTGATGATGTTTTTGTTGTTGTTGAAGGAATGCCAACAATGGGTAGATTTACCCTATTATGCACATCCTCACATCCCAAACGTGCTGATGAAGGTGAACAAGGGTCCTGCAGGCGGTTATGCTATGCTTGGCTTCATCTGCGTGCCGCTCACTACTATGGGGATCATATCGATACCTCACCTCATTGGGGAAGTTACTATGAAAACAGCCAGTTTCCAGAGGAAGAGCTGCGGGGAAATCGAGATGAAGGTCTTGGCCAGTATATTTTACCTGACCCTAACTAGCATGTCTGACCAGTATGTTGTGCCTAACCAGACGTTAGTCTTCCTCCCCTGACTATGAGATGAAACAAAAACCACCGGATAATTTCTGACGATGTAAAGGTGAACATGTGTTGATATAAATGACATGGCGGTGCAAACTATGAACGCCATTTGACGAAGCGGTCATGTAGATTGGCAGGAATGAAACAAGGAATGAGCAGATACTGACAGCTGTCGTAGAAGCTGGCACAATTGTATAAAAAATAGTTTGTTCTTTTCTTTTTTCAACTCATAATAATAATGTTCGCTTAAGCGTCTGAGGCCCATTGCGTCGGTCGGCCACATCCATGACCCACAGCTGTGGCGTGGTTCCAGGCCTCGTCCAGGGCGGAGGAGGATGCTGCTACTTGATGGAGCCACACTGTTCGGGGACGGCCTCTTCTGCGTCTCCAGTCGGTCGGGGGAAGACATTTGGCGCTGAGGACCGACCGGTGTCGTATCATGTTCCCTGGTACAACATGACCGAACATGTTTATTCAAAACATATATTATCCTTTTACAGTCGGGTCTAATTGATAAGATTCGTGTCTTATCCTTTTACAGTCCGGTCTAATTGATAAGATTCGTGTCTAAAGAAACACATTTAATCAATTAAACTGATCTGATGAAAGGGATTAAATATGCTAGCGAAACAAAAACAAAATATCTTGACGATATCCGTAGCTGTTTGTTCAACGTTGTTAGCTCTCCAACTACCACATATATTGTCTTCGTAAAACATCTGGTGCAACTCCAGACTTCTCTTTACATTAGACTGAAATCTCCAAGCAGATTACAGAAGGCAAAAATGTCACTAAACCCCTATCGTGGAGCCGACATGTTTGGAGAACTTGTTCAATTGTCTCTCCTCTACACATTGGCACATGTTTGTATGTCTTATTTTCAATTTGGTAAACTATGTATGCGAGAGAGCCAGCAGTGGCCGGTTCGCGGTCTGAATATTGTACTTGATGTCTATATAGTTAGAAGTTGTGTTTTTGTTAAATCAGACGGTGTATTCTGTATGCCATTTGTCTTTGACATTTTGTTTTAATCACTGCCAGAAGTTGGGGCACACATCCAGATCAAATATAAACTGTTGGGAAAAGCGAACGAACAGCAAACACCCACAAGACCCCATCAACAGATGGAACAGGAAACAGTAGACCACAATTTTACGCCTTAGAACAGGTCATTGAGGGCAATATACACACGCATAACGTGAAAGCAGTACAGACAGCCAAATGCACGTGTCAGTTGGCCAAGACAACAGAACACATCTTGCAAACAGGCCCACTGCATCAAAGCTCCTGTGAGATGACCTGGTCCAAAGAAAGAAGTATGCGAGACAAACTGTGGATCCACGACTGACGTATCAATTCATGGAGACCAGACGGCCTATCTTGTGGCAGAAAACGAGCATACTTCTTCTTCTTCTGCGTACACAGTCAGACAGTAACCATTATTTTTTCGTAAAAAGCGGCGGTCATCCTGAGGCTCTCGCCACTGCCATAGAGCTTGTCTTGCAGTTCCACTGGTAATGGCCACATCTGCTCTCTCTGATCCTCGTATGTCGGGCAGTTCTGCAGCAGATGTTCAGCGGTCATTTTACCAGTACCGCACGGGCATTCGTCGGTACACCCTATCTTCAATTTGTAAACGAGCATACGAAATCGAATTCTAAGAAGAAGAAGAATCACTTTTTCTCTCTACTTGTCACTGTCCTAAATGAGGGTTTCGCCTCTTCCTACTGTGGAACGCCTTCTAATGTCCATATACATTTCAGTGGGGACAGTTCGGCCGTATTTTAATATTTTATAATCGACAAATGTGGTAATACGACCCAGGTAATCAACATTTTTACAGTATAACAGCTTCCTAACGTTGTATGGCACTCATTACACTACGTGTTCGTCGTCACCGTGAAAGAACTGGTGTACCAGAATAGGGCACACAGAAACCGTCCTTCACTGTCCTTTAACTGGACTGTCCTTTACCTTCACTTTTAAATAAAATGATGAAATCATGACGCTGAGCCGTGCATGAGCTGCAGCGACCCAAACCGGGAAGGACTTTCTCCACCTCCACGCGGTGATGCTGGATAACAGGCTGCAACAGAGCAGACTGGCTAAGGAGAAGGGATTGAAGATGGAAGATTAACTCAGTAACCAAAAACGTCTGCCGAAGTCGGATGTGTGGGACCGAAAGGTGCAAATATTGCAGTCCAACTGTAAACTACAACACAACGCATCCCATTCTCCGGAAAATACCATGCTACTTACAAAGCCCTTTTCATGGCTCGGTAGCGGGAGTTTCAGAACGAACGACCGAGAAAACGAAACGATTATGCTGCTTCTCGTGAGTCACGGGAAATCAAGCTAGTAGAACTGCTGCTCTGATAGAGAATTACTACAAGCAACACTGTTCTATCTCCAATTGCAAACTAAAACGGTCGGATCACTTTACAGTAAGGCGTTTCCTGCAGTGTTTGAATGGAGTACTATATAACGAGCCAAAACAAGTTATCGGACTTGGTCATCTAAACATTAATTATCTCAACAAATTAGGACCACCCTAAAATAATTTCTCGATCTATCATATTATCTAACAAACATATTAAAAGGCAATTTAGAAGAAAATGATTTGATTTAAACTTGGAGGGTGGGAAAGAGAACGGGAAGAAGGAGTGCAGTGACACTTTCAAAAAGCTCTCGAATTCTGTCACGAATGTGGAATTGAGGACCGGATGTCAATTTGGTAAAGAAATGTCCAAAATACAAGGCCTGAGCCACTAAGAACAACACTACATATATCAAGCGAAGAGACTAAAAGACCATCTATACAGACTAAAGACCTCCCTCGCCGATAAATGCGCACGTGGAACTGAAAGCCAGAATCCTGAAAATATTCTTTAAAAATGCCCACTCAATAAGGGAAATGAGATGCCAGACCTGGTCAGAGGGTGCGGAGCTGAGACAAAAGCTGTACGCCAGCCTCTCTGACCTGGTGAAGACCACATACTTCATCATGGCGACTGGTCTGCAGATATAGGATGACCAAAAATCCTGAACGCAAAATAAGAAGAACTGACAAAACAAATCATGTGCAGACTACTGTGATTCAACTCTGGTGACTCCGAAAAGGCATTTGACAGTTGGACTGGGATACACTGGAAATACTTGATCCAGCAAAAAAAGGTCACCAGCGTAATAAAGGCGTAATAAAGGCGTAATAAAGGGAAGCGTGAGAATATGCAGTGCAGAGTTTTGAACGAGGGGGATAACTCACATAATCATTTAACATTAGATCTGGGGTTAGCCAGGGCTGTCTTTTATTCCCTTTTTTTGGTTCCTGCTGGCAGTTTCAGGTGATGAGAGAAACTACAGACAATAACATAAATGGAATCCAGTGGACTTTATATAAACAGCTAGCATACCTTGACTTTGTAGATGATAGCCCTCCTCTCATAGCCAGCTTCAAATACAAAATTGGCTCCATCAGCCATGTATTTGTGGGCGGCAAACAGCCGAATATATCATGCAAGACTGTTATATGCTTAACTAATTGCGTAGCGAGCACTGGCCCACGGAGACGACACAACCTGAGAGAACTGGACCCCACGCGTAGACGTAATAAAAATTATCGCGACGAACGACAGGAAGAAGATTAGACAATCTCTGTCATGGAATCCCCAGGGACAAAGATGCAAAGGAACATCGGAGAACTCATGGAGAAGAAACCTAGAAGTCATTTAAAAAAACAATAATACAGGAAGAAGCTGGAAAGAACTGGAGAAAATAGCACAGGCAGGCCTACTTGCAGAGGGCTGGTTGATGGCAAGCATACCCCAAACTGAGGAGGGCACAGAAGAAGCAAATGTTTAGCTCCAGTCTCTACCCATGTGGAACTGCTCCTGTTAACATAGCGAGAAAGGTGCGAGTCTAAAACTGTGATTGGTGTGGTTAAATGAAACCCATAATCTGTATGTGATAATACATCCAGGAGTAATACAATTCTGACTTCCAATCACCAACTGCCTTGCAGGTAGTCTAGTGGCAGACAAAGACTAGATAGACATACCTCGAATAAAGAAGACTTGCCGAAAGCGGATGTCCTGGATACAAATATTGCAGTCAACTGTTTTACACAACACAACAAATCCAACCAAAAAAAAAACACGAATTAAAAAAAACCTTCACACCATAAGCCTTAGAAAATAATTCATGTTCATAAGAGCAGCACTATCCATACACTATTGCTTAGTGATGATATGCGGTTCCGGGCAACAAGAGAGCTGACGTCCTTGCTTCACATGCACCAAATACAGGTACACTACATAGGGATAGAGTGACATTTTGAAGTCAATGACCACCTGTTAGATAAGGACAAAGCAATAGATGAATCAGCAATTCATAGAGTGCAGATCTTTTGTATTGAACAAGGTTCGAGCGGACTGGGGCGCAAGAGCGGACGGAGCATAAGCATGTACAACCAACGAGATGCAGGAAGCCTTAGTTTCGTCATCTTTCGCCATTTATTAACGAGAGTGAGCTAATATAGGTATGCCCCGAGTGCAGTGAAGTTGATTCTTCGGATCAGAACAGAACAGAATAAAGTGAAAGGTTACTTTGAATATAGTAGCAGTTACGGTTCTCAAACAAAATACAAGAACTGGACAGGTTAGGGTGTTATGGGTTACATGAACTCAGGTTAGGGTTAATGAGCTAAATGAAGTCATGCCAGGATGTAATGAGCTAAATAAACTCAGGTTAGGGTTAATGAGCTAGATGAAGTCATGTCCGGATGTAATTAGCTAAATAAACTCAGGTTATGGTGTAATGAGCTAAATGAAGTCATGTCAGGATGTAATGAGCTAAATGAAATCAGGTCAGGGCTAATGAGTTAAATGAAGTCAGGTCAGGGCTAATGAGCTAAATGAAGTCAGGTTAGGGTTAATCAGCTACACGAAGTCAGGTCAGGGCTAATGAGCTAAATGAAGTCAGGTCAGGGCTAATGAGCTAAATAAACTATAATAAGAAGGAGTATTTAATTAATTTTTAAAGTTCCTGATTATCTGCTTCCTCACTACTGCTCACGTTCATTTTTGAAGTCCAGGACAGATGTTAAGTAAACAACGACAAATGCAAAGTAAACAAGAGACTTGTTGTTCATGCCCCTGTCCACATCACACCAGATCTGTCTCCTGACAGGTCAATGTTCGCGAGCTCAGCATGCATACGGCCTCTGTTGTTTTTGGTGATCTGTTACATCGTTCTCGTTCCATCTCGTGGGTTGGTTATCTCAAGATTGAACTAATTCGCTCCAGACTATTTGGGCCTTCTGGACACATTTATATATGAAACGTATAACACCTGTTAGGAAGTATATGGTTTGGCTTCGTTCGTTCTCAATCTCCCGCTACCAAACCCTGACACGGGCCTAAGTAGCAAAATGTAGTCCAGAGAACGGAATGCGTTGTGTTGTAGTTTACAGCTTGACTGCGATATTTGCAGTATATGACACATTTATGAATTCAGGAAAGTTGTTATTGAGAAAGTTTCAAAGATACATATTGTAATAGTTCAAGTCAATATATCGCCTCTAAAACAGGGTAAGAAAGTTCGCAAGCCACTAGATCGGCTTTAAGGTGTCAACTAGTTAGTTGAAAGCATGAAACAGCGCGTAGCCTAGTCAACAATGAGCTGGCTTACTAGACTGGGACCACAGAGTGACAAGTTCCACTTCACGGATACACAGAAGGAAAGGGCCGTGACTTTTGTCTGGTACGACCGCTATATTCCAGTTGACCCAGCTGTAAATCGGTAGCTGACGGATAAGTTGGGGAAGGTAAAAACAGCAAAGAAGGGAACTGGCCACCTCACGTCACGTAGTCTGCGGCATAAAATGAGAATAGTTATCTTCCTGCCGAATTATCTTCATCGACGACAATTGTTGCCATTGGACTGTGTTTGACCTGGACTGTCCTTTACCTTTAAATAAAACGATGTAATCAAGATGGCGAGCAGTGCATGAGCTGCAGCTACCCACACCCGAAACGACCATTCTCCACCTCCACGCGGTGATCATGGATAACAGGCTGCAACAGGGCAGACTGGCTAAGGAGAAGGGATCGAAGATGGAAGGGACTTTCAGAACGAATTACGAAGAAAAAGAAATACAACGATTATGCTGCTTCTTGTGAGCCACGGGATATCAAGCTAATACCGTTTTTTTTGTGTGCGTGCGTTCGCCTTATTTCTCTATTCCCTAAAAGTGGTATGCATCCCTTTGCGGTTTTTATTTTGGCCCTTCGGCCTAGTGCGTCCTAATTCGGCATGTATTTTAGGTAAGGGTTCTGCTTCCTATGGGTAACGGCCAGTGCTGTGATGGGAAGCGAGCCCAGCACCTGCGGGTGTGAGCCATGACACTTAACCACTAGCCCACGCCGTCCCCGGTAATCACTTTGAATAACATGTAATACACGAGGTATTGTTAATGACTTGCCACGAGCTGGGCGCGCTCTTAGTCACCTATGACGTCACCCGCTGAATGTGACAGTTCTCCGTCCTAAACTCGTCTCTGCCACATACACATGTACATAATCCTTCTGGAAAACAGTCGGCTGGACAAATAATTACTATGACAATCTAAAACAAAACATCAGGATAGTAAACTAAGTACAATATCAACAACAAGCGATAAGACACGGATTTTTCTAAGCATTGGAAAACATTAAATAGAACAAGCGAAAAGAAAGTGCCTTAATAAGCACTCGGGATTTGAGCTCCGACACTTCAGACGACCAACGTGAATTGAAGCAATGAAATTCGTCAATCCTTTTGTTACTGCTGTATATATTCTTCGACTGCTTGCTAAACGACATGCCGCTTATATTTGTTGTTTATGGAAATACCTGGTATCAAGATGCCGAGCAGCGCATGAGCTGCAGTGGTCAGCGAACCAAAGCTGCCAAGACCCTTGATAACAGGCTGCAGCAGGGCAGACTGGCTAAGGAGAAGGGATCGAAGAGAGAATGCTAACCTGGTACTCAACAAATGCTTGCTGAAGTCGGAGGTGTTGGACCGAAAGGTGCAAATATCGCAGTCAAGCTGTAAACTACGACACAACGCATTTCGTTCTCTGGACTATATTCTGCTAATTAAGCCCTTTCAGTGTTTGGTAGTGGGAGATTGAACGAAGCGAAGCCAGTCAGTTAGATGTGCCGTATGTAAGGAAGCCAACAATAGCATGTATGCGTCCCGATCTTTGGCAGTGCTGCACAAATTTAGGCCCAGGTATTTGGTTAGTCCATCTCACCATCGCATAGGTAGACGTGTGTATGGCCACCAATACGTTCGTGTCCATCTGTTGCCAGGCGTGCGTGCCATATGTCCAGCACAGCGATGGTTGCGTGATGTCGCGGCTTCCACAACGTCACGAAACAAAGTGTGATGTCGAATTTCTTCGTTTCTGATCTTATCCCGTATCGACATTTTTATTCCTCGCCTTTCCATTTCTCTTTCGGTGATTGATCTTCTCGGCATCTGTTTTGACTTAATCTGTTTTGGCTTAATAGAGTTCAAAAAATACCAAGCTGTTGTTCGGCGTATAGAGATTTCCTGGTCGGCATTTATCTCTTGGCCTAGGTAGCTGCTATAAGAGTTGACATCCTCGAAACACCCCCTGAAGGATGTCGACCAGTTGACATTCATCACAGAATGCAGGCAGTGTATGGTGACAAAAGTGTGGAGAAGACAACAGTAAAGAACTGGACAACGATGTTTACAGTAGGACGAGAGTTAACCAAAGATCTTCCATGACCAGGTCAGGCGCATATTGTTGCGTTAACTCACGTCCTTCTTTAAACATCATTGTTCAGTTCTTCCCTGTTGTCTTCAATACACTTTTGTCCCCATACACTGCCTGCATTCTGTGATGAATGTCAACTGGTCGACATCCTTTAGCTGTTAGAAATCGAATCACTGCTCGCTGATCAACTCTGGACGAATTCCACATCGCACCTGTCATGTTTTCAACGGTCTGCTGAAGAAAAAATTGAGTCGGAGGATAATGAAATTTTGTAAACTTGACGGTTGGTATGTGCTGTTTACACTAGAAGTGGCGTCACCGTACGTATGTTCACTTGTTGCAGTTTGGTCCGGTTTCATTTGAACACGCCTCGTACTTTTATTTATCTTCAGACCAGAAGCTCTGCTGACCCCAATTAGGTCGTTCAAGGATTGCCGATCTTCTTGAACTGCATGATTGGCGAGTCCTAGTCTTGATGCCAGACCTAGACACATGATGATAATGATGTCCTCCAAATACCTTTTATATATTTTTTTTAAACAAGACATTCATATTTGTTTTTGTTTTTTAATGCAATTTTGTCTATTAATTAAAAAAATAAAAACAAAAACCACGCCATATATATTTCTTGGAAAAGAACATACTATCTATACTTTTTGTTAAAGTACAGCGAATCTGGATTTCTTCTAGATTTCTCGTTAACAGCCACACTATCAAGATACATTCTTACAGGGAATGTCTTCATACTTCTGAAACTGTCAGCAAGAGTTCTCTTAGTGTCACGATTCTCTTATTTCAAATTTACCGACTTTTTCAAGTACAACATAAGTTTGGTTATTTCACGTTCTAATAATCGACACTGCATTGTAACCTCGTTTTGCTCCAATGTCACAACAAGTTATTTATAGGAGCAGAGCCCGGAAGGCAGCCTTAAAAGCTGCACGTTAAACGAGCAATTGTTGTATGCATTTCACTTCCGAATGAAACAAACACAATCGCAGATACAACATTCTGGAT
Source organism: Ariolimax columbianus (assembly GCA_036924085.1). Classification (NCBI taxonomy): domain Eukaryota; kingdom Metazoa; phylum Mollusca; class Gastropoda; order Stylommatophora; family Arionidae; genus Ariolimax; species Ariolimax columbianus. The sequence goes on along the minus strand of JAVGWX010000008.1, from coordinate 40,553,760 downwards.
TTAGCCTTGCTTGGAAGTAGTACTTGAAAGGGATATCAAGTAGCGTCCACTTTTAAACCGCACAACAAGTGATTGCTTCCTGTTGGGTCAGCGCTACATACTACAGGCCACCAGCTCACAGCGTCGCCATTAAGGGCACGACGACACCACTCGAAGCTAGGTGCATGGATAACGGTACTATAAATAGGTCAGTGTTCTACTTTTGATAACCGAACACTTTATCAGCACTCTGACACAGGTCAAGGACGTGGCATATTCCACTGAACAGTGAACATCATGCGAGAGTTATCAGAGGTTCTTCCATAAATCCCCAGGCGAAACGAATCATTGAGTTCTATTACAGTTATTGAGCATCTGCTAATTAGGCAAAGTGCCTCTAATTTTTTTTTAAAATGGGAAAATAGCTCAAAGAACCGACTTGATTGAAATGGACGCCTCCATATGTGCTCGGTCCCTTTCAATGCCGAAAGTGCCGACGACCGAGCACGTAGCTCCCGCGGCGGCTCCGATATTTTTCCTGACTTTGTCAGGTACAAATTTGCAGCTGGGTCGACTAGGTTGGTTGGTTATTGATCCAGCGGACTATGGGCCCCTGCCCTTTGGCCCAATGCCCTATAGTGGTATCTGCAAGTGTTTGAAAGCTATTGCTTAGTTCCGTACAAAGTGTCCCATTTGTCTGGTCTCGGAAGAAGAATCTCTTTCCTAATACTGACAAGCGCCGGACATTCAAAAAGATGATGTTCAACAGTTTCCTGTGGATGTGCGCACAGCCGGCACTCTGGAGTATGTTCTGGTTGGATTCTGTTCAAGTGACATAAGTCGACTAGAAGAAGCGGTCATACTACGAAAATACTTCATGCCCAATTATTTAGTATATTTTTTAAAACAAATCTGAAGGGTTGTTGTTTCGAATGCGCACAATGAGAAGGTTACTCTTATGTGTGCCCCGAAAAGGGCGTTAAGTGACGGGTTGCAGTGGCTTTCCTCGCATCTCGAGCGTGATGAAGGTGCACCGGGGTCCTCCAGGCAGTTGTGCTATGCTTGGCTTCATCTGCGTGTCGCTCACTACTACAGAGATCACGTCGAACGTAACCTTGTTAGCCAGACTGTTGTCCTCGACAACAGCCCGTTCCAAGACGACCAACGAGGAGGTCAGGTGAGGGTCTGGTCAGTATATTCCTGCTGGTCCTGGCTAACATTCTCTGATCAGTGTGTTTTCCCTGACCAGACGTTAGCCCCATCGTCCCAACCTGAAGGGTTGAAATAGTATATTCGTTCATGCCTGGATACTGCTCGCGAGATGCTCCAGCCTACCCAGTTGTGCATTGCTAACTGACATACAGTTTGATAAGCAAAATGGCGAGGAAAGGACACTTGGCCAGGCCAACTCAGAAAAAGTGGAGACCTAGTACATTAAGGTCGTTAACAACGCCAGTATTGTTATGAGACACCCGTCACATTAGTCCTCCTTCATTTATAACAGTATCTGGTGTATTGTTTCTAGAGATGGAGTTTCAAATTCTAACCAATGTGAGGACCACACGAGTACATGTTTAATACTCTCTGGACTGCACCAAAGTCAATCATACGTTGTTTCGTTTCAAATTTATCTTCTGTGCCTATTTTATCAAATTTATCTTCTGTGCTTATTTTATCAAATTTATCTTCTGTGCCTATTTTATCAAATTCATCTTCTGCGCCTCAACTAGCTTCTATTGTTCATTTATTTCACATCATACAATCATCTACAGCACATCCGTTGTCGTTGTTAATGTTGAATGAAATTTCATTGAAACGACCACTTTTAGGTGGACATATAAATGATCTGACGTCGGCGGCATTTGTGATCCCGTGCTCCCACTGGGGCTCAACAGGAAGAATGGCGATTATCGCTGAAGATAATTGGGGGCAACACTAACGGACCACGACCCAAGGAAACATGACTGTGCAACATTCAGACAGATCACGTCATCAAGTGGGGGGGGGGGGGAAGCTGCGACCCATGTATTTTTAATTAAGGTAGGTATGACACACACACCTGTGAGTAAGACACCTGTGAGTGCGCGAGACACGTGTGTGTTTCGATCGTTATTTCTCCACGCGCGTTTTCCCTTCAAAATTGTAGCAACAAAAACGTAATGCACAGTCATTAACCGCATTCTTGTAACATACTCCCAGGCTGCTACCATATGTATATCGATATGGTTATCTTCCGCTCTTCGTAGGACATCGTCCACAGGTTAAGACAACGTTAAAGTCATCAACGGTCCACATTACATGTTTCTTGTCACGCAGCTGACTTCTGACAGGGGTCTCAAACACGCGACCAGGCCTGTTGTACTATGTGGCCGGAGGTTGAAAATGACCAACGAAGAAAAAGAATAAGAAGACGAAGAAGAAGAGGCGGAAGAAGAATGTGGCTCACAACGTGAGTACAATCACAATTTGGAATATTAAGTAAAACGCGTTTCACGAAAAGGGGTTTATACAGTAAAGGTAAAGGTCATTACTATGGTAACAATTGCCGTCGGGGATGAAGATAACTCTTCATGTACTAAGCCCAGATAATGTGAGGTGGGGTTCAACTCAGCAACAAGGGAAGTAAGACACGTCTGGTCAGGCACAATATACTGACTGATCATACATGTTAGCGTCCGGCAAAATGCACTGGTCAAGACCCTCACCTCGGTTTCTTAGTAGCCTCCCGCGAGAACAACGCACGCCTGCAAAACTTGACGTGTTAACGTTGTCTAGTAATATGCCCCTTCCACAATTAGACTGTCTCACCATTCATAAAACATAAGCAACAGACAGGCCTGGAAAGAGCGCAGACTTCATCAACTATTCTTGGTTCGCCAACTTATTTTATTGCGTCTACACATGAAGACCAGCTTTCTGGATAAACGTTGCTGTAGTGGAGATTTCTTCAAGGCTTCCATACAGCTTTGTGTGAAGGGTTGTCGCCGTGATCTGGTGCTCATTACGCAATTGGCTAAGCCTATAACAGTTTGGTAGGATGTGTTCACCTGCCCGATCTGCTTGTCCGCACGTATACATGGGTGATGGCCCCAATTTCAGCCCGTGTAAATGGCCATTCAATCTATTATGTCCCTTTCTGGCGTGGAACAGGATCACTTCATCCGCTCAATCAAGGTAGTGATAGTTGTCTCTCGTTTGGTCGACCTTCTTTATGGCTTGGATAAGTGTCTTCCTGTCTTGGAAGGTGACTGTTCTAGTTGTTCTCGTGTTGCTCCCTCCTGCCTACCCATTGATTTCTGGTATGCCATACTGAGATGGTATCCGCTGTAGCATTTCCTTTCTCTTGGCTCTTAATTCGTCTAAGGCTAATTTAAGCTGTGGCAGTTGATTATTCTTGAGGGCGTGCAGAACCGACACTGCATCAGTAAGGGATACAACCTGCCGACATCGACCTGTGTAGTGTGTTGCTTATCATTCCTACATCAATCATTAGTGCATGTACTTGAGTTGTTTGAACATAATTTAAAAGTCGAACTAGTGATTTCTTTTTTTCTTTCTTTCTTACATTGCTCCCGATAAGTACGTTGTGTTCTAGTTTACAGCAAGACTACCATATTTGGCCCTTACATCCGGTTTCAGCATGCATTTGGGCAATCGGATTTGCTTTCTCTCTTCCGATAACTATTCTCTTATTCAAACTTAGGGAGCCGTGTAGCGTAGTGGTTAGCGAGCTGTCTTCGCATCTGAGTAGTCATGGGTTCATTCCCCAATTGAGGTAGAAATGTTTTCAGACCGCAACGGCTCCCGGGTCGACCCAGCCTTAAATTGGTACCGGTTCTGTCCGAGAAGTCGATATAGTCGGGCCTTTTAAATGTGAGATCGCTAAGACATTAAACCCCTACGGCAGCAATGCTATGTGTTTAATTTACCTTACTTGTATCCAAACTACAGATGTACACCAGAGCTGTAACTTGGAGGCGGAATAATATATTGGTCAGCTGTGATTCGCTGACCCTGAGGCAGCCAGCCACGAGTCTTTGGCTGCTGTCAACTCATTCACTGCTTCATTTTTCGGTCAAGAAAATGGATGTAGTGATCATTATCAAGTGCCCTGCCGTTGACGATCATGGATCTCCACTTCTACTTACCACGTGTGTCGTTTATCAGTTCCGCCATTGATCGCAACCATGTCTTCACGTTGTCCAATAGTATCTCCCTTTGCCTCTTTCTGTCCCTTCCCTGTGATTCTGCCTGTTGCCACCGTGTGCTCCAACCTGTCTCTACCCATGACATGGCCGAAAAAAAAGCGATGTTCTGATTTTTGCCATTAGCTATCTTTGCAGCAAATGGGATTTTCAAAATTCCACTGTAAAACCCCATTTCCGCTGCGTACAATGATCTCTATTTGTGTATGTTAATTTTCCATGACTGGTCGCCGAGTGTCAGAACTGGTTCCACAAAGCATCCAAGAATTCTCTTCCTTAAGTCCAATGATATGATTTTGTTGCACAGGATTTCCCTCATACTCTGGAAGATTTCCCCACATACTCTGGAAGATTCCCCTCATACTCTGGAAGATTCCCCTCATACTCTGGAAGATTCCCCTCATACTCTGGAAGATCTGATTTTACTTTGGCTATTCTGATCTTTATTTCATAAGTATATCTTCCATCAGAACAGATGTGGGTGCCCAAGTATTGAAATGAATGTACCGGTTTTAGTTCCACCTCTTTCACCCTCCGCATACAACATTTTGGATGTAGTGATACGGGGATTCCGTAGGATTGCGTGGAGAAGTGGTAAAGCTGTCGGCCTCGTGATCAGATGGTGTGGGTTCGACTCCGGACTCCGCCGTCTTTTTCACGGGTGCTTGATGCGGATTCCCCTGCATCTCATAGTCTCCCACTAGTCGTCTTGTCCTTGACTTGCCACTGGGGTCGGGCGACTCTAGACAAGAGAGTGAGGATAAAAGTTGCGCAGTTAATCCTTAATAACAATAGCGCTAATACAATATAAATTATGCCATCATCGTCTGCGAATGGACGGCGGCCTTTGCCTTTTGATACGGAGGTGATAACCCATAAGAACTACGTGAAAGTCTGTACTGAACCAAACGAACGACCAATTATATTTGGATTTTGTTTCTATTATCGTTCATCTCATCTGTCTCTTTATGGCCTTATGTGCCGTTATCGGAGATGTACATTATTTATTCACACGTGATGCAAGTCAGTAAATAGGTCACAAACGATTACCTAAAAAAAACCCAAAAACTAAATTATATAAATTAAAAAAAATAAGTATTAGCGGAATCTGCCGTCGGGGTTGAAGTGTTAAAGACCTCACTGTACTAAGTCGCATGTTGTGTGAGAGGAGGTGGCCAGATCCCTTTTCTCCCTACCGTTCTTTCCTTAACCGTAGGTCAGGTACGAATTTACAAACGAACAAGTGGGTCGACTGAATCGTGCCTGTATCGGGGGTTGAATCCCATACCTTCTTGTCTTGAAAAGAGAGTGCGAACTTGCAAACTATTTATTATTGGACTTACCTTGTCCCTCATATCTTAACATAAATTTCATCACCACTGATACACTTATCCCCATCGCTTTATCGATGCATCAAAACTTGCAGCATATAAGTCTTTGGTCTGCTGTCTCAGCCACATTTACACTACACACCCAACCTTTTCGTAATTTGCAAAACGTCTCCCGCCAATGTGTGACCGTGCATTATGATGTAGGCGAAACCATGTGAACACCCTATTGCAGTTGCTACACTGACTTTCGTTACTCGTCTATAAGCTCGAATCGTGTCCCTCGCCTGCAACACAACTGATTCTGTTGCAATCCGAGCATGGTGTCCAGCCTCAGTAATTTTGTAAAGCGTCTTTGTGTACTTGTATCGACCCAGGTATGCCCCGCTTTACGCGACAAACACTTCTGACATGAAGCATTACCGTATGAATATACTTTGCAGGAAGTCATTTCACACACACACACACACATTCGCAACACAGCAGGCTGTACTTTGATTGTACATTCCCCAAGCACGGGCGCCATTTTGTATCCAGCTGCGCACATGTATGCGACACCAAGCGTCTGCTACATAAAGTAATCATACATTTGAGTGTTTCTGTCACGTAATAACACCTCTAGCAATTATCAACTAATTGTTCTTCACATATCCTATATCATTATGTGACCTACTCACTGACTTACCATCGCATACCATCTCAGCGGATGCTGTTATTTCCAGGCTATTTCTATGTTTCGTTTCTTTCATATATAAACATTATATTATTACTGTCCAACCTTTCCTGTGGTTATTTCTAATCGATACACCAAACGCGTGCGATTAGCTCAAAAACCGTACACGATATATGTACCTCCAACATTGTACTTGACGTATGTACTTGTCCTTCTCTTCAAAGGTCGTATTACCATATTATCTACACAATAGCTCTGGGGCACAAGTTCCCAGTTTATTGTGTTTTCAACATTTGCATATTTTGTTCATGCTCACAAGCACGTGATATAAAGATTACACGACAAATGAAAACGGACGTACTGTACAACTTTCGCATTAATCTTTCACGCTCATTACTTTATAATTTAAAAAACAAACAACTGCACAAGACACAGAGCTATATAACAGAGGAAACACAGAAACTCATTGCAGAAAGGCAACAATTAAAACAAATGGGACGTAAGGGGACCAACACAGCATATAAAAACTGCGCAAGAAAAGTTAGAAGAGAAATAAGAAAATATAAAAGAAGATAAATAGTAGAAACGTGTCAGGATATAGAAAACCTACAACAACAAGGCAGAAAGAGAGAGAGATGCATTCAAAGCAATAAGAACACTGACAAGGGAGTTCCGTCCGGTTCCACATGTCATAAATGACAAAGAGGATAACACATTAACAGAAACCAAAGACATACTGAATAGATGGAGAGAGTACTGCAGAACCATGTATGGAGATAGCACAAAGCGCTCAGTTACAATCCTACCAAAGGATGAGAAAGAACCTGAACCAACATTGGAAGAAGTACGCTCTGCAATTAAAAGCCTGAAAAAGGGAATGTCCCCAGATGCGATGATATCCCAGCAGAGCTAATACAAGCAAGAGGAGAGGCATGTGCTCGAGTCTATCACAAGCTGTGTAAACAGATATGGCACAGTGCAGAGTGGCCAGAAGCATGGAAGAAATCAATTTATATTCCCCTCCCCCAAAAAGGCAACCTGAAGCTGTGCACGAACTACCGAACTATCGCACTGATCAGCCATGCTAGCAAGATACTCTTGCGAATCCTATTAAGAAGGATAGAGAAAAAGTTTGAATCTGAAATTCACGTAGTCCAGGCAGGTTTTAGGAAAGACAGAGGGACCCGGGACCACATATTCAATTTAAGGAATATCTATGAAAAATGTAGAGAGTTTAATGTAGACCTGTACACATGTTTCATTGATTACACTAAGGCCTTCGACACGGTAAAACATCAAAATATGTGGAGAATCATGAAGGAAATGTGGGTTCCTTTGCATATAGTCCATCTCATTGAAACATTATACCAAGATCAACAAGCCGCTGTCCGGGTATCTGTTTGCAGATTGGTTTGCAGTTCAAAAAAGGAGTCCGACAGGGATGTATGCTCTCACCTTATCTGTACAACATATATGCGGAATGTATAATGAGAAATGTTCGAGAAGATGAAAACATTGAAAGTTTCGACCCATTCACGATTGGGGGGTATGAGATTCCAGAGTTACGATACGCAGATGACACAGTGATACTATCAAAAAGTGCAGAAGGGCTGGAGCAGCTACTTTCAGCCGTTAATGGACATAGTAAAGATCAAAATCTGTTCATAAACATAAACAAAACAAAGATAATGACCACCGATAAAACACAATGTCAGCATAAATTTACAGTGGGTGATGAGGAAATAGATCAGGTCACACATTTTGAATATCTTTGCTCCAGAATTAACAAAAATGGTGACTGCTCGAAAGAAATCAGAAGAAGACTAGCTATGGCAATGCAGAGACTGAACAGCCTGAAGAAATTATGACAGGGCACCAACAAAACGATAAAAGTAAAAGTCTTGAGAGCCTGTGTTTTTCCTGTGGCAGCTTATGGCTGTGAAGCATGGCCGATTACCAAAACTTCTAGACAAAGAATCGAATCCTTCGAGTCAAAATGTTACAGAAAGATTCTTAGAATACCCTGGACAGAGAAAAGAACAAATGTACAAATTCGGCAAGAGTTGAGCATAGAGGAGAACTGGTTTATCAATTCAATTTTGGCTAGAAAATGCAAATACTTTGGTCATATCAAAAGACACAACGGTCTTGAGAGAACGGTGATGGAAGGTATGGTGCCAGGCAAAAGAGGAAGGGGTAGACCAAGAAGACGATGGCACCAAGATATCCAGGAATGCATGAGTATGACAGTGGCGGAAGCTGGTGTTTTGGCAAGGGAACGAGTTTCTTCCAGACAGACTGCGATGGGAGCGACGTTCTACAGAGGACAAGCTACATGGTCATGATGTTGTCTGCTCTGGTGGGTCTTCCTGGTGTGGCAACGTCACACACATCCCTCCGGTGTAAATACACACACCAAATCAAAGTCTGTCAAGGGAGGAGTCACCCTGACAAATGATTTGCCGTATTTCTGGTTTGTTCTTTCAGAATAAGCCTTCCGAAGTACGATCCACTCAAACACATGAAAGTTATGTCTAATTTTATCAGAAAGTTGTGGCTATTTAAAAACAATCGGCAGTCTGCCTGGACTCGACCTGCCGTTAGGAACTTTCTTCCTGCCCTTTTAGTCGACAACGGGAATGTTCCTAAATAAAGCAATTGTTATCTTGAGGTTATCTGCATCTCGTTCATGAAATAGTAGTGGCCATGACTTTGCTTACTACCCCGAGTCCTACCATCCTAGTCAGTCATGACTAAAAGAGACTACTACTACTGCTGCTGCCTGTTAGCTACATTTTTTTCCGTTTACCTTATTTCTCTATTCCACAAAGAGGTGTGGGTTGCAATAAGGTTTTTATTTTGCGCCTGTCGGCCAAGTGCACCCGACTTCGGCACGCATTTTATGTAATCGTCTTCTTCCTCCTGCATTTTCTAAGAGTTTGTTTCCCAAGGGTAACGGTCGATGCTGTGATGGAGAGCGAACCCAGCATATTCGGATTGTGAGCCGTGTCACTTAACCATTAGCCTACGCCGTCCCCTACTATTAGTGACTGCTGCTGTTGCTACTACTACTATTACTACTAGTGATTTTGCACTTTCTCTGATCCTCAAATGTTGGATACTTGTTCCGAAGATGTTCTGTACTAAGCCACAGCTTGTATGAGGTTGAAGTGGGCTGGCCAGTTCTTTTACTCGCCACCTTTTTTCTCTCACCGTAGGTCCAAGACCCATTTACAAATGAACTCCCTATACAGCTGAGAATTGAACCGCGTTCCTTTGTCTCGAAAAACCACTAATCAGACGCCTAATTAAGATCATAGGTAGTTGAAATGTATGTATTCTTTGTAATTACGTGTGTGTAATTGTATTTTTTCTAGATCAATCGCCAGTCCACCTCGCAAGTTATACAAAAGGCGCGAAGAACATTGTCAATAAGCCGGGTCAATATCTCACAATGTGTGTCGCACACAGTAACAGAAATTAATATATTTGACTTAACAAGATCACACGAACGCGCTTGTCCCAACACGCGAATGACATCGTATGCACATCTGCACATCAAAGACAATAGCTATAAGGATTAGCAGAGCACCGGAGGACCCTGTCCACTAATTACACGTTGGGTCCAGGAGTTCAAATATCGGGGAAGGAAAGGGGGGGGGGGGAATTTTCTCAGAAGATGACGATATGGATCAAAGAAAAAATGTACGGTATCAGAGATCTTCTCTAGTGACTTATCAACTATCGTGGCTATTCAAATACCCATTTATCTGCGGGTTACACAGCAATAGCTGATAAGCAGTGTGTGTGTGTGTGTGTGTATGTGTATATATATATATATATATATATATATATATATATATATATATATATATATATCTCAACTCTGTACTTCCGGTGTCAGATTTGGCCCTTATACAAAGTCTTGGAGTGTACTTTGGCTCAATTATAAGCAACAATGAAGATTACATGAAAGAAGCCAGACGGAGGATGGCTATGGCAATGTAGAGGTTGAATAAAATGGGAAACTTATGACACAACTCTTATAAAATGACGAAGATAAAAATCCTGCCAACTTGCATCTTCCCGGTGGCAACGTACGGATGTTTAACGTGAACTACCACATAAACACTCAAGAAAACGATTCAATATTTTAAACTAAAATGCCACAGAAGGGTGCTCAAAATACCATGGATAGCGTCAAACTACCATCTCATGACAATGCGGCCTGCTCAACACCCACTTATAGCGGAAGAGGCTTCGGCTACAGGGCACGAGACAAACTCTCAGTAAATGGATATTTGACATAATGGCAATAATTTTTTTTGTTGGGGGGGGGGGGGGGGGAGAAGAGATAATAGGTTTGCCTTTATGTATTCTACTGGCGGAGACACGTATCTTTCCACCCCTGACCACATTCGTTAAGCGATATCAATACGTATTAACCAGTGCTTGTATGCGTGTGCGCGCCTGTATGTATCTATGATAGTTAGGGCGATCTCGATCTCAGAGGTAACCCCAACCAAAGTGCAATTGAAAGGCTCACCATGAGAGCGCGTGTGAAAGTTGTACGAGAGTGTGATTGTTGGACAGTCAGATGAAACAGAGTGTGAGCTAAGAAGAGAGAGTTTGAGAGGTTACGTCTTGAAATTGATAATGGCAATCAATCAACAAAAACGGGCTTACAACGCCCGACGCCTCCACAAGCTGCTCACCTGCGCAAGTGGATGAACTGAACTGAACTCAACTGAGCAGTTCGATGTGGCGCACCCAGATAAAATGACGCTCGCTGAGCCGGTGAAATAAAAGGACGGAGTGGTAGATGTCGAGCTTTGAGGGATGGCACTAGAAATCCGGGTTCGAGTTGAGCCGGATGCTTTGTGAGGCTGAGGTCGTTCGATTCTTTCTTCTTATCATCCGGGAAAACCGGTTATTCACCTGTCCTCATACTTGTATTTGGGGTATTATTTCAAGAGTTGTCTTTCTTTGAGCTGTATGAATATCGGGGTGAGTTAAGACAGTCACAAGGGGTCGGAGAGTCTACACGAGAGAGATCAAACCGTACGGTTAATCGCATCTTACAAGCTCTCGCACTCAGTGTGGGGGCTATTTTTACTAATCCCCGTTGCCAGGACAACGAGTTTTTGACTATTTGTATTGCATTATTATCAATTAGGTGAAAATATCCAATTTGATAATACTGACAATTTCCGAGTGGTTTGCAGGAGTCTATGTGTATGTCAAGAACAATAATAACACCACTGCCCCATATAGAGCATGTCGTAAGAAGCGACTAACTGTGTGACATGGCATAACACTGGACATGGTTAGGTGGTTTTTTAAGAGCAGCACAGATGGCGCCTACCAGGCTGCGGGTCTGTTTGCTCTAGTGGTTGAGTCTATTAAGATGGACTCGCACATCAATTAACCACCCCCCCCTACCCATAGTGGAGTAATAGGCTGCTCGAGGTTAGCCCGATGAGCAGGAAATATTCCTCCTGGCTACACCCAGCTCACATCAGAGATGAGACCTGAACAGGGGCTTATGGTCTTGTAGAAGTACAGGTCGACTAAGACTATCAATCAGGTATTGTCTCTACAGCTTCATTTCAAGCCTATGATACTCTATACCAGGAGTGGGGAATCTAGGCCTCGCGGGTCAGAACAGTGCCGCCAAATAGTGCTGATGTGTTCTCGTGAATGATTGAAAATTACTAACAAAATAATAAAAAAAATTAGGTCGTACATACACAAACTCCTCTACAGTCTGGGTGAAAGATCATCTTAGTTACCAGGCATGTTATTCTGACTGGACTTGTTACGTCTGACGGTCTACAGTCTCGATGTACGACCATCTTAGTTACTAGTCATGTTCCTTAGCCGTATAAATTATTGGACTTATTCTAGACAGTTCCTCTTGCGATAAGGATGCAAACAGGCGCTCTCCATCCATACTTATTTTGACCCAATATTTTATACCAAGCCATGAGACTCCAAGTGCTTAATTAGCATAGAAGATAGAGCGCTTGCTTTTCAAAGCAAAGGTACCATGGTTGACTTCTCGGTTGCGAAAAACCAGTATAAGGCGCTGCAATTCGGTATCTGATCTGATGTTACAGAAGGCAAGGCGGACTGGTCTGGTTGTGTTGCACAACTATCCTCTTCAGGGCGTACACAAGAGTAAACTTAGTCATTGTGACCATTTAACAACAGCGACATAAAAACTGAGGGAAGTGTAAAATGTGTAATCCTAAATGACGTTTATTTTAAAAAGCTAATTTATATGTAATATTAAATAACGTTTTCATTTTAAACCCCATTTATATGTAATACTAAATGACGTTTCTTTATAAACCCCCTTTACATGTAATACTAAATGACGTTTAGATATCAATGTGACATTGTTGTCAGCACATAACATATGCAGTTTCTGTTATAGTACCGACAAATGGTGAGAATTATGAGATTGCTGGCCCAATGCACAACTCTCTTTAGTCACATTTCAAGACATGCATGTCGATGGTGCAGTACTATTATTTTATTCAAGCTTGGTATGGAATCCTGAGATCCACACGAAAACAACAACAAGATTAGTGTTTGGTAAGTATTACACAAACACATCCCAGCCCGATGAGGAACTAACTTGGACCAATCCGTCAATGTCCATGCAGACTAGGCCATCTGGACCCCCTACAAGCGTCTGGCTGGAGGAGCAATTAAACCCGAGGGTGAAGATCACTCCACCTGCTAGTACGCGAGAGGTCGCGATGGATGTCATGTTGTGACGTAGTGGAGACGCTAAGACCGGAGTGACGACTGATGAACTGGACCCCATTTTTGTTGCAAAATACAGAATAAACTATGAGCGGTTAGAGCGGTTGCTTATTGTAGAAAAGGTAGCTGGTTCGCTTCCTGATACCGACAGCACCAGCACACCAAGCCGACAATGCGCATCTGGCTTCACGTTACCGAAGACAAGGTAATTCTGATATGAACTAAAGAAACCTGCAACTTGGTACAATGATGTTTGTAACCATTCAACCTTGATTGCAGTGTCTTCTAAGTAGAAGCTTTGATCCTGTAATTGAGCGCGTCAGGGCTCGCATTTGCAACATACTGACCAAGACTAACATCTTATCCCAATGCTGGGATCCACCGGGGCTATTTATAAAGTAGAGGAATAAAGGTCATTTGCCAATGTAGACGGTATGCAAAGTACAGACACAATTTTAATTGTTTAGTATGGATAGTAAAAAAAAAACAAAAAAAACAACTATACCTCTACGCAGGATTTGAACCGGTGCTTCCTTGGTCAGAATATCTGTAGACAACTCATTCGGCCACTTCACCTGCTCCTCCCTCTTCTCTTGACAAGTTAGCCAAAATGGACGACTGATCGTCCCCCCACGACTGGCATAAGCTGTCACTAACGCAATGGCCTGCTCACCGCACGCCATCATTGAGCGGTGGGATTCCTAATATTTGTTTGTAAAAGCCACATCTCTCCCGGATCAAGACGCTTTATTGGCTGCCCATACTTAGCTTCCGAACAAGCGGATTGGAGACTAAGTTCTGGGCATGCAATAAAAACTGATCGAACATAGTTAGTCAGTGCCAGGTTAAACATTCTGACGTGTCAGTGTCAGGTTAAACATTCTGACGTAAGTCGGGGTCAGGTCAAACATACTGATCAAACTACGAGGCGTGTTCAAATAAAACCGGACCTAACTTCAGCAAGTGAACATACGTGCGACGCGCATGATGACGTCACTTCTGGTGTAAACAGCACATACCAACCGTCAAGTATGTACAATTTTATTATCTTCTCTCCCCCCCCCCCCCTCCCAATTTACTCAGCAGACCGTTGAAAACATGGCGGGTGTGATACGGAGTCCGTCCAGAGTTGATCAGCGAGCGGTGATTCGGTTTCTAACAGCTGAAGGATGTCGACCAGTTGACATTCATCAGTTCTTCACTGTTGTCTTCGACACACTTTTGTCACCATACACTGCCTGCATTCTGTGATGAATGTCAACTGGTCGACATCCATCAGCTGTTAGAAACCGAATCAGCGTTCGCTGATCAAATCTGGACGGACTCCGTATCACACCGGGCATGTTTTCAACGGTCTGTCGAAAAAAACTCGGTTGATAATGACATTTTGCAAACTTGTCGGTTGATATGTGCGGTTTACAACATAATTTAATTTAAGGCTGCTTAGCGAGAAATATCTAGAACAGCAGAAAACACTGTTTCATGTGTTTGTGGATTTTAAGAAGGCGTTTGATAGGGTATGGCATAAAGCGCTTTGGGCAACCATGAGGATGTATAAAATCAAGGGCAATATTATAACGGTCCTTGAACACCTTATATGACAAGGCGTCCAGCGCAGTTCTTGCGAACGGGAGGCGAGGGGACTGGTTTGACACATCAGTTGGTGTGAGACGATGTGTACACTCTCTCCAACTCTTGTCAATATATTCCTTGAGGGAATTATGAGGGAGGTACTTGGAGGTAACGTTGGTACTGTCCAGATAGGGGGCCGAACGATTACCAACCTTCGTTTTGCAGATGATATCGACGGGTTGGCGGGTTCAGAAGCAGAACTCCAGGAATGGGTCAGAAGACTCGATAAAACAGCTCTTGACTATGGTATGGAGATAAACGCGGGAAAGACAACATTAATGACCAACAACGCCAAGGAATTCAACAGAAGGATAAAAGCTAACGGTCAGAAACTCGAAGTGGTTGACCGTTTTAAATATCTTGGGTCGATTGTCAGTGATGAAGGATCAAAATGTGACGTGTTGGCCAGAATAGCCCAGACAATAGCGGCGCTTGCACGGCTAAACAAAATCTGGCAAGATAAACGGTTAGCACTATGCACGAAAATCAGATTAATGCATACACTGGTCCTGTCAATATTCCTCTATGCTTGTGAGACATGGACAGTTACAACTGATCTTCAACGAAGGATACAGGCCTTGGAGATGAGATGTTTCCGAAGACTTTTAAACGTCGCGTACAAAGATCGAGTTACAAATGAGGAAATACGATATATAATTACAACAGCAATAGGGCCTTTTGATGACTTCTTGGTAACTGTCAAAAGAAGGAAACTCGCTTGGTACGGTCACATATCGAGATCAAAGGGTCTTGCAAATACAATCCTCCACGGAAATGTGCATGGCAGACGACGAAGAGGCTGTAACAAAAAAGAGATGGGAGGACAACATAAAAGAATGGACCAATCTCCGACCAGAAGAGTCACAGGCAGCGGCATCTGACAGAAGGGTGGTGTGGCGTTGTAAGGATGTCTTCAAGTGTGCCACAACGACCTCACCGCTTACGGGATGACCTGATCTGACACCAGAAGTAACGTCATCATGCTCATCGTACGTATGTTCACTTGGTGCAGCGAGGTTCGGTTTCATTTGAACACGCCTCGTATGTTAGCCAGGGTCATGTTAAACATGCTGATCAGACTATGTTAACCAGGGTCATGTTAAACATACTGATCAGACTATGTTAGCCAGGGTCATGTTAAACATACTGATCAGACTATGTTAGCCAGGGTCATGTTAAACATACTGATCAGACTATGTTAGCCAGGGTCATGTTAAACATACTGATCAGACTAAGGTTTATCACTGCCAGGTGAAACATGCTGATCAAGACCTCTCCTCTTTCCAAGCAGGTCTCCATGGAAATAGACTGTTTCATGGCAGTCTGGCTATCCAGAAGTGATTGACACTTTCACCCATATGGCGGGCGAGATTGCCGAGGATCCTCACATTACACTACAGCCAGAGGAGCCCGGTCCGCCCTTTTTAAGTAGGCCTCTGGATGTGAGGAGAGCCAATGTAACCGGCCACCAAAGAAAGTCGTCAAGAGTAACTAGCCCAAGAATGGATGGCAGTAGCAGCAACAAACATCTCCCTCACGACAAGGGCACTGAGTACAAACGTTTAAAAATCCTCATTGCACTGTCTCGCCGCCAACTATGCTATGTGTCGCAAGATCCAGCAGCATATAAATATTGTTGAAGCCCAAAGCTAAACAAACAGGCTTGGAGATAACAGATTCCTTCATGGAAGAACCAACAGGAGATGGCTGGTAGAGAATTTAGCGAAGAAATGGGTCAAGGTTAGGTGGAGCTAGCTGGCGGTGAATTAAGTTATGGGAATGGGAGTGGTGTGTGTGAGAGGGGAGAGACAGAGGAGAGAGAGGCATAGAAGAGAGTTAGAAAATGTAAAAGAAAGTGAAATGTGAGACAGAAATCAAGGCAATAATTGGAATGGCAAAAAATGGCTTAAGAGAAAAACATAAATTGTTAATCTCAAAGAGTATCAGGATAGAACTGAGGAAAAGAATAATCACCACTCATATATGGTCAATTGCACTGTATGGGGACTGAAACATGGACTCTAGCAAAGAAGGATGAAAAAAGCTTGGTAGCGTTTAAAATGTGGTGCTACAGTAGAATTAAAAGAGTGAGTTGGAGAGAAAGAAGATCTAATGACAATGTCCTTATTGACGTGGGTGCAAAGACAAATATCGCATATGATACAGAAACTTCGGTTGAGTTGGCTGGGTCACAACATGAAAGTCTTCTACAGAAGATACTAGAGGGCAAGATTCAAAGGAAGAGAGGACCCGGGCGTTCAAGCCTCACCTTTACATCTCAGACATGCAGGGACATTAAAGTACGGACCTATGCTGGAATGAAGAGAACTGCGGAGGATAGGGTCAAATGGAGTGACATACTCAGACAACCTTACAATCAATCTCCGGACTAACCAACCACATGATGATGATGATGATGAGAGAGAGACAGAGAGAGAGTGAGTGAGATAGATAGAGAGTGAGATAGAGGGGAGAAAGTGAAAGATAAATAGTGAGAGACAGGATAAATAGAGAGCAAAGGGAGAGTAGAGGCAGTGAGAGAGGAGAGAGAAGCGATAGGGAGCTGAGATTGTGGGGAGTGGGGGTGGAAGGAAAGGGTTTACATTGGAGGAGAACGTATGAAAAAAAAGAGGTAGTTGTTCGCTCCCATGTGTGCTCATTCAGTCTCTCTCAACGCTAAAAGTGCCGACCACAGAGCACGAACGCCGTTAGCTCTAGCGGTGGCTCCGAAATTTGCACCTGCCTTCCGTCAGGTTACCCATTTTACAGCTGGGTCGACTGGAAGAGGCGGTTACACAATGGAAAGCCATTCTGTCAAGCCTAAGATTCGAACCTGGCACGTTGGGATTGTAGCTCAAGCTGACAACCCATAGGCCACGCATAAGTGGCAGAGCAATAGTGCGCTCGCTTCTCACGGGAAAGGTGTCGTGTTCGATTCGTTTCCGACGCGCTCTAGTCGACCAAATGTGTATTTGGTTTAATGTTAGGGAAAGAAAGGCAGCTTTGAAAATAACTGGCCACCTCGTACAATTAAGTCTTTAACACGTCATCCCCGACAGCAATGTTCAATACTGGATCCCCCCCCCCCCCCCCCCCCCCCCCCCCCACGATTCCTGCGTTACGGATGGGAGGGGAGAGAACGAGCTCTATCGGGAGAACACGGAAGGGAAGAGGAGGATGGAATAAGGGAAAAAGGGGATGGAATAACGGAAGAAGAGGATGGATTAAGGGAAGAAGAAGACGGAATACGCCAGCCCCAAAATAACTCTTTCATATAAAATAAATGAAGGAACAAAGGAAATAGTCTCGGCTATTTTTAGTTATGGAGACGTGTAGTCGCAATTTAATAGGATATCCAATTCGGCTTTCTACTACGCCCTGATATAACCAAGGGCACTATGGTTGGAAGTTGAGCCTCGCCTTCTAAGAGGGGGGGGGGGGAAGACAAAACCCCTCACCACAGCCCCGACTCATTCAAGGCTACCAAAGCGGAAAGGCTGATGCAGACGGATAGATATAATATCCTCAGAGATCAAGCCTCCTGCTTCCCGTCTCACATGAATAGGCGTAGGCGATCACGACCGTCCCTTTCAGCCTAGTATGACTAATGCTCATTGTGAATAATGCTGCTGCACTGGCGTTGTTTATTTGTGTTTTAAGAAAAACTTGTCATCGCCCACCGGGAAAACGAGATTGTTCTCTCACTTTTATTCTTGTATCACACATAGATATCAGCACTTGCCGTGCGCTTGTCCAGCTGAGTACGTCGCGCCAGATTGGACTCTGTGCATGTGAAACTGATTGGTCCAGCAATAAATGAGACTGGCCGGATAGTTCAATGGTGTCTAAAAAGTGCTCCAACTTACAAAAATTTGCTTTACACGAGGGGTAGCTGTATGCCATTTGAATAGCAGTGAATCAAACAGCATTTTTACACGAGGCGATATTGGCCAAATAGCATCTTTACACGAGGGATTATTGACCAAATAGCATCTTTACACGAGGGGTTATTGATCAGATAGCATCTTTACACGAGGGGTTATTGATCAGATAGCATCTTTACACGAGGGGTTATTGACCAAATAGCATCTTTACACGAGGGGTTATTGATCAAATAGCATCTTTACACGAAGGATTATTGACCAAACAGCATATTTACACGAGGGGTTATTGACCAAATAGCATCTTTACACGAGGGGTTATTAACCAGATAACATCTTTACACGAGGGATTATTGTACCCCATTTTTCTAACTGTTTGTAGAGGCATGTCAAAGCAAAACAGAATAACACATGCTTGAGGCCCGCGTGGACAGACGACGGCTGATGAAAGAAGCGGCAATGATGACAGATGCGATGTTAACACAGCCTGGCTTGAAATTGGGAGGAACACTATTTTATACAATAATACTACACATGAGTGACAGACCGATTAGGGCGTTTGCCTCTTGCGGCAAAACTGACGGGGTGAATGAAAGCTAGTCCCGTCAACTTGAAGTCAAAACAACTACGGACGGATGTCAGGTTGTTTGTTACAGAGCTCAGGAAGGTAAGACAGCAAAGATGGGAACAGATTATCCTACCATACCGACCAGGCAAAAACTAGGGCTTCGTGCAACAGGATCTCCCCATAACCTTCTTCTTCTTCTTCGTTCGTTCTCAAATCTCCCACTACCAAACCCTGAAAGGGTAAGTAGCAGAATGTAGTCCAGAGAACGGAATGCGTTGTGTTATAGTTTACAGCTTGGCTGTGATATTTGCACCATTTGGTTCAACACATCCGACTTCAGCAAGCATTTTTTGAGTACCGGGTTAGCATTCCTTCTGTAGCAGAGCCCACTGTTTGCCCTGGCCGTTATTCTAACTTAGAACATTCTCACACTCATCCACATCATCATGACCATACTCAGTAAATGACATATCACACAGCCGGTGGCATATTTATTATATCATACTCATATATCATAGAATGAGTAGAGAAATTACAAACACAATATAATACATATCTTAACTAAACATTCTACTAAAACGGGAATTGTAAGCATTAGCTATTGATGGAATTCCCAACTATCTAAAAACCCAGTTCTATTGCCTTGCAATTACATCACACACACATCGCCTAAACTGCGTCTTCAACACACCTTATCACATACTCTTCCTCACTTAAATCCCCTCAGGCGGGCGATCTCGACATACTCGTTCACAATGTGTCCTTGCTTACAAACACACGTTCAGAGTATCTATTAATGCAAAACTCACACACCTATTTGAGCGATCCTGTTCTATCACTAAACATTCGTCCAACAGTCTATCAATCGCTCCTCTACCTAAGTCGGTGAGTTAAACATACTATCCACATTCAGTCTCTCTCTCTCTCACTCTCCTCCATACAGCCTCTCTCTATCCAGCCTCCCGAGCTAAGCTTTGTCTCGAGTTATATATCCTCAAGCAAGGCCAGAGCTTGACCAATCGATCTCAGGTGATGGCCATCTTCAATCCCAATTGGAACGAAACACTTTGCACACCTGTCACTCATTCTCTCGCAGCAAGCCCCGCTGTCAATCAATCTCCCCCTACCAAAATCGGAAGGCCAGTGGTCAGTTTCTACCTGTCCACATTCCTTAACCGAACTCTGTTCTCCTTTGCTGAGACGGTGAGTGACCTTGACATGCATTCAGGTAGCTTTTAACTTTAACATGTTCAGGCATCCTAAACTCCCCTTGCTCCAGCGGGAACTGTTACACTTCTTCGATACCTTTTCCTTAGCCAGTGTGCTCTGCTGCAGCCTGTTATCCAGGATCAC
The DNA here is from genome assembly GCA_036924085.1 of Ariolimax columbianus. Classification (NCBI taxonomy): domain Eukaryota; kingdom Metazoa; phylum Mollusca; class Gastropoda; order Stylommatophora; family Arionidae; genus Ariolimax; species Ariolimax columbianus. Next base: position 40,533,367 of record JAVGWX010000008.1, on the reverse strand, counting down.
CGCGTGGAGGTGTAAAAGGGTCTTGGCAGCTATGGTTCGCTGGCCCTGACGCTAGCAGTCAGCTATGGGTCGCTGGCCACTGCAGCTCATGCGCTGCTCAGCATCTTGATCCCTCCCCATAACCGACAGCAGGGTCAAGGCTAAACTCACCTAGTATAATTTTCTGGCAGCGAAGTTAAAGGAATACGATATACTGATGATATTGTATTGATAGCCCAGAATAAAACCGACTTGCAGGAAATGGTAGTTCAGCAAAGTGAAAACAAAGGCCTCAGCTGAAATAACAAGAAATCGGAAGTGATGGAAGTGACGAAGAAACAGGACTCTCCAAAATGCTGTGTCAAAGTCAAGGGTACCACATTGAGACAAGTTAATACGTTTAAATGCTGTGTCACAAACATACACCAGATGGAAGATGAAAATACGAAATAAAATGCAGAATAGCCCAAGCAAAATAAGTATTCCAGAACATGAGAGGAATATTGTGCAACAAAACCTTGTCGTTGGAACTGAGAAAGAGAGTCCTTGGATGCTACCTGGAACCAGTACTGACATATGTCAGTAAATCATGGATAATTAGCAAGCAAGTGCTTAGATCTTTGGAAGCAATGTAGATGTAGTTTTACAAAAGAATGCTGCTGATACAATGGACTACAAAGTAGACTAATGATACAGTACTCGAGGAGGCACAAACACAAAGACAACTTTAAGCAAGGAGCAGAACATGACGGTCATCCTTTTTTGAGGCATGTTATGAGAAGAGGCTGCTTGGAGCACATCGTGACAACGGGAAAGATATCAGGAAAGAGAGACACAGGGGAAGGCCGAGAGAGAAGATACTGGACAGCCTGAGAGAATGGCATGGGCGACAATCAACATCAGAGTTGGTAAAACACACACGTGATATAAATTGGTGGAGGACCATGCTCGTCTACGCCAACCGGCAGGGCTCCTGATGATGATGAAAGAAATACCAGACAAAGAAAGATTAAAAGAACAGTGTGGAACGTAGGGGAGTTACTCTCAGTTTCCTGGATGAAGAATACCGACAAGGCCTCTGAATCAGAGTATATACATATGGATCATACACAGATGGATCAGCACAGAATGCAGTAAAGAATGGGAGAACGCGAGAGTATATAGAATACCCAAACAACATTAGAGATATGTTCAAGTACCAACAGGAAAATGATGTCATAATTATGGTGCAGAAATGCAGGCAAACAAGGTGGCAGCTGAGAAATTCTTGAACACAAATAATGGTCCACAACCTGTAGTATTTCTGACAGATGCACAGTCAGTAATTCAAGCACTGGAGTCTGGGAAACTTAGATCTGCAGGCTCTATTGTCTAAACTGGGAAACCATATATCTTGTCCCATATACCGATGACTTGTCAAATTTCCAGAACAGACATAGAAACACATTTGCACATATGGATTGAACGCATGAATAACATTTTCCGAGGAAAACCGGCACTGCCGACCATAGCTCACGAACACTAACGCCAACTTTCGTAATAAGAAGCGTATTCATACGTGTTTGAAAAACATACACACCGACCAGCAGAAAGCAAAGTGATGGTAGTGGGCTACAGGATTCGAATCACCATATTCCCTGTGGCAAATACGTTTTCCGTGAAGAAAAGCGAGCTAGTGGAAAGTGAATCTCACTTCTAAACTTGATCTATCAACATCCCGTCACAAATCCATAAATGTGGACCGAAATGATCCCCGTAGTAGTGAGCGTCACGCAGATGAAACCCAGCATAGCACAACCGAGGTCCACCATCATCAGCACGCTCGATATGTGAGGAAAGCTACTACAACTCACCACTTATGGCCCTTCGCATGGTGCGCAAAAGAGTGCACTTACTGAGTGTGAGCATCAAACATCACCAATACGATATGTTCAACATCGCACTGACCCGAGTGTAAGAGCTTGCGAGCATCAAACATCACCAATACGATATGTTCAACATCGCACTGACCCGAGTGTAAGAGCTTGCGAGCATCAAACATCACCAATACGATATGTTCAACATCGCACTGACCCGAGTGTAAGAGCTTGCGAGCATCAAACATCACCAATACGATATGTTCAACATCGCACTGACCCGAGTGTAAGAGCTTGCGAGCATCAAACATCACCAATACGATATGTTCAACATCGCACTGACCCGAGTGTAAGAGCTTGCGAGCATCAAACATCACCAATACGATATGTTCAACATCGCACTGACCCGAGTGTAAGAGCTGGTCTTCTTCGTTCATCAGATCGAGGTTCCGGTTTTGTTAACAAAGAAGGCCGTTGTTTGTAAGGCTGTTGTTATCTCAGTACAGCTTTTGTCTCTCATCTGTCTAGCAAGGCCAGTATTCTTCTTCCTCGCGGACAGCTTTCTAGGATGTGTTCCACGGTTATGGTATGTGCCGCACAAGGACACCTGTTCTCTGTCCCAATCCTTGAGTCCGACATATCCAGGTCTCAGTCGTCTGATGATGAAGACTTGCTCTTGTCTAGTTAAATACTAGTAGATGTCTTTTCGGAAGTGGGGGACTTGACCGGCCCATTCCCCCTGAAGTTGCCTTTAATTATGGCATTGGCCTCATTACACGTGATGCTCAGGTCTGTTTGTGGAGAAGCTCTTCCATGCCTTGCTAGTCTGCAGCTTCACTGCCTTCGGCTTAAAGATTAGTTTCACGGTATGTGGTAAAATGCAATTAAGGAAGGCTTGGGCATGGGACTGGCTGCCTCGTACTGCAGCCACATAAACTTGAAGTGTACTTGTTGAAGAGCTGTGATTCACAAGGAGATGAAAGCTTTCTAACCTATTCATATATTATATGGAACATATGAGTATTGCAGGTCCTCACATTTAGGTTACAGTAACAATCATCAGGAGAGTGAACAATCACCAGGAGAGTATTTTTGGTGGAGATGATAAAGACGAGTAAGGATGTATGTATTATAACTCTGATTGGGGGTTGGGGGGGACTAACGTCTGGTCAGGCAAAATATACTGACCAAGACCCTCATCTCGGCTTCCTCGTAGCCTTCCTGGAAACGGGCTGTGTTCATGGCAGCCTGGCTAACGAGGTGAGGGATCGACGTGATCCTCGTAGTAGTGAGCGATTCGCAGATGAAGTAAAGCATAATCCACCCGTCTGGAAGACCCCGGTCCATCTTCATGAGCATGCTCAGGATGTGTGGAAAGCTACGACAACGTGCCACTTAATGTCCTTTGTAGGCACACAAAAGAGTACTCCTACACGTTATGGGCATTCAACAACAACAACGACGATGAAAATGACCATAACAATAATGAAAATGGCTATGATGAAGATGACCATTGCTATGATGAAGATGGCTGTGATGAAAATGGCTATGATGAAAATGGCTGTGATGAAAATGGCTATGATGAAAATGGCTATGATGAAAATGGCTGTGATGAAAATGGCTATGATGAAAATGGCTATGATGAAAATGGTTGTGATGATGATGAAAATGGCTATGATGAAAATGGCTGTGATGATGATGAAAATGGCTGTGATGATGATGAAAATGGCTATGATGAAAATGGCTGTGATGATGATGAAAATGGCTGTGATGATGATGAAAATGGCTATGATAAAAATGGCTATGATGAAAATGGTTGTGATGATGATGAAAATGGCTATGATGAAAATGGCTATGATGAAAATGGCTGTGATGATGATGAAAATGGCTGTGATGATGATGAAAATGGCTATGATGAAAATGGCTATGATGAAAATGGCTGTGATGATGATGAAAATGGCTGTGATGATGATGAAAATGGCTATGATGAAAATGGCTATGATAAAAATGGCTATGATAAAAATGGCCATGATGAAAATGGCTATGATGAAAATGGCCATGATGATGTTGATGAAAACGACCATGATGATAAATACTCACAGTATCTGTCTGTTGTCCGCAAAGTTCATCAATACACACAAGAATAGACTTTTGGTGGTAGTCGTCCTTGATACCCATTTCCTGAAACGATGCATACAGACATTGTGGAGCTCCTGGTGCGTCTATGTTAAAAGGGTATCCAAACTGGTCAGCCATTGAACACATGCACACACGGGAACATTCGGGAGAGGGCCAGTTGTCTGTGTGTCTTGGTAGTCACTTTTCTCAGTTACTAGGCCGATGTTGTAAGACACCTGGTCTAGTTACGACACAGAATAACAACGGGAACTGCAGTTTGTCAATGAAAGTGAGTGCTCACCGGCTTGGAATTATATGAAGCAATTAACAGTACAGTGACGACTTAACATCTCGAAAAACTGTTAGAAAAATGTGAAAACTGGGGGTAAAACACAATCAATGGATAAAAAAAAATAAAAAAAATAAATGTAATATTATTTTATGTTGACTTCGTTAATGTGGGGGTGGTCGTTCAGTTAGTACGCTGATATTATAAACTGAAAACACGTTCGAACCCTAATAAGGACATTGTTTTTTTTTCCCACATTTCTGTCTGGGGCAAAATAAAAACACGACCTGCACACTGCACTCGATTGTCAAGGCAAGCGGCATATAGTTCTTATCTCTTTAAATCCGGCAGTGGACTACAGCAATATTAATACGCTGTCATTAAAATTACTTCTTTGAGTGTTAGATTCATAAGCAACTCGGATCATTACAGAACTCCTACCTACAGGTGTTTCTGTCGCATATTTGACAGGTGTAATCTACAGCAAAGAATCTCACAACGAATATGGCTGGAGACACATGGAGAGAAATTAGAAATGGATACGACCCATCATTATATATAGCGTTGAGATGGCTATCATCATTTTCATGAAAGAAAGATGGAGAGTACACAATGAAATGATTGAGTTGAAAACAAATTTGAATTGGTTAATCATTCATTTAAAAAATAAATTAGGATTGGTTAACATCCCAGTGGGCTCATATTTCTCTTGACCAACGGCACACTAGAGATTATGTGGTCAACAACACGCCGGCCGCCTTTACTTTCCCAGATTATTCTGGTACCCAGTTTTTGAGGATGGCTCGACCACAGGTGCCGTTTTGTGATTGGAAAAATCCCGCACCAGGTGGGAAACCGAACCCAGGTCACTCGGCTGGGAAGCCAGTGCCATAAACACTATGCAACTTCAGCTCTTTTTGTACAAACATATTCTTCCGCGATAGCATCTTTGTTTACACCGTCAGCCATCCAGGATTCATTCGATCGTTGTTTAGAGCTCCCCTTTAGCTGAAGAAAGTCTAAACTCAACACTGGCAGCAGAGGCCAAAGGTCAAGCAGTGCATGAACTGACAGCAGCTAGCGAATCATAGCTGGCAGTTTGCATCAGGGTCAGTGGTCTATGGTTGACCAAGACCCTATTCAGCCCCCACGGCATGGCTCTGGAAACCACCTGTAACTGTAACCACCCAGCTTGGCTAAGAGATTATGGACCGAAGAGGGGAAAGGCAAATCCGGTTCCAAAAATGTCGGGCTGAAAAACATTTTGGGCCGAAAGGCGCAGATATCGCAGCCTCGCTGCAAATTACGACATGTCACAAACGCCACTTTCAGGACCAACGCCTAAGAAGAAAATTGGCTGCTAACATGCTGACTTCATACATACATATTTATTTGAACAAAAACAAACATGAAGATCTCGAACAATGTTATGTTCTCTCTGCTCTACAACAGCTCCTCAGCAGAACACCCAAAGGTTGGTCATACAGTGGATCCCATCCCACTGTAATATTGAAGACAGTGAAGCTGCAGACAAACTAACAAAGTGTGAAGGAGCATACCCACAAACGACCTGATTATCACATATAATGAGGCAAAGACCATTATTAAAGACAACCAGGGGAAAATGGGCTGATCAACACCCCGACTTCAGAAAGGAATACAGCTACTTTAACTTAACTAGAGAAGAGCAAGTCATCATCTTCAGACTGAGAACTTGGCATAACAGACTCAATGGTCATCTTTACGAAAAATACGGATTGGGACAGATGACACGTGCCCATATGGACAAAGCTGCATGCTCAAGCAAGAAAAGAGAGAACAATACCGGCCCGCGAGACAGATATGAGAGCCATCTAATTTGAATGTCAAAAGGTCAAACAGATGAAAATGACGCCAAAAGTCACCTGGCTTGAAGTAACAATTACAGGGACCATAAGACGTATTAAACAAAAAACGGCACTCCATCTTCCTTTAGCCATTAGAATTAAAAATAATAGTTGCATCACGTGTTATAAGAGGCAATATGTTTGATAGGGAATGAAGTAAGCGGCTGACAGTTTTGTGTCCCCTTAGTTTCAGGAAAGGCACACTGCTTTCATCATAAACACAGACGTTATTTTTTTCTTTTCCAGTCAACATTTTCTTCACGAAAGTATTGTAAATGTCGCCTGGACTCTTAATGCGTTAACTGAGCAGATAGCCAGTCCATATCAATCCCATTAGGGGTATCCGCAGAACTAAATATGACATCAATGTAGCATCACCAGAATGTCGCAAATGGGGACTTCAGAGGGTTGTGCGTGGGGCTTGGTGTCTCAGGTTAATCCAATTTTTAAATAAACCACCGCAGTAAGTGCTTTTACAGACTTCCTGTAAGTGATGACACATGGTCGCCCTAAGCTTAGCATGAAGTGAAAAGAAAACGAAGAATGAAGTAAACGGTAGAGAAAAGACTAGAGTTGCATATTAGAGTAAAGACTAAAAGTGCATTTTAGAGAAAAGACAAGTAGCATATTAGAAAAAAGATAAGAGTTGCATATTAGAGAAAAGACAAGAAGTGCATATTAGAGAAAAGACTAAAAGTGCATATTAGAGAAAAGACTAAAAGTGCATATTAGAGAAAAGACAAGAGTTGCGTATTAGAGAAAAGACTAGACGTGTATATTAGAGAAAAGACAAGAAGTGCATATTAGAGAAAAGACTAAAAGTGCATATTAGAGAAAAGACAAGAAGTGCATATTAGAGAAAAGACAAGAGTTGCGTATTAGAGAAAAGACTAGACGTGTATATTAGAGAAAAGACAAGAAGTGCATAGAGAAAATACTAAAAATGCACATTAGAGAAAATGGTAGAAGTGCATATTAGAGACAAGTACCCAATCACAAAAACAGTAGGGCATCAACAAATAAATAAAGAGGTCTCCATAGATATGAAATAACTAGGATACTGCCATCCTGAGCGCAACTATGAGATATTTCATATGAACAGATAGATATACAACTCTGCACACAGCTTAGCATGTATGGTCGAATTTGTGATGGAATACAATATAAATACTACATTGTAGTGACTGGAGGGCAAAAAACAAGCAAACCATACAACAGTATTTAAAATGCATTTTCACGAGACAAAAGAATATATATACTCAACTGAAGCCTGTTTATGTTTCTGTAAATAGCTATTTAACCCTAGTTCAGCCTTTTATCCATAGGTTCTTTAAATTTACAAATTACATTTTCCACTAATAACTTCCTCCCAGACAGAAATCTACAAATTACATTTTCCACTTATAACTTCCTTCCAGACAGAAATCTACAAATTACATTTTCCACATATAACTTCTTCCCAGACAGAAATCCACAAATTATATTTTCCACATATAACTTCCTTCCAGATAGAAATCTACAAATTACATTTTCCACTTATAACTTCTTCCCAGACAGAAATCTACAAATTACATTTTCCACTTATAACTTCTTCCCAACACAGACACATAAAAATGTCATTTTAACATCAAAGTTTCCCACATGACACACACATAAAAATTACATTTTAACATCAAAGTTTCTCCAAAACATACACATTCAATTTACATTTTAACATCAGTTTCCTCCCTTGGCAGACACATACAAATTACAGTTTAACCTCACATCTTCCCCACATGGCAGTCATATTCAAGTACATTTGAGCCCCATAGCATCCTCACATGACAGACATATACAACTACATTTGAGCCTCACAGATTTCTCCATTGGACCTTCCATAGCGAAGGTTTGGGAATATTAAAACCAGTTTGCGGTATGTGATTTTGAATGGGTCTTCTATTCTGTCGGATTGCCAAAAAATAAAGCAGCATTTGCGGTTTTCATTCTGGGTCGACTCAATGTAACACGAAATAGTAATAAGAGGAAGTTAGAACAGATTATTCCGGGTGGGTAGCGCGGGGGCATGATAGCAGTTCTTGAAGAGAAGGGCACACATTCAATGACCCGATAACGAGCCTACGTGTACCAGGTCAGGCCGCTGGTCGATATTACAAATCTGTGCTGTCCCAAATATAGAAGAAATAATTTTAGTACGGTACTATAATTTTAAAACACGTTGACAGGTTCTTGAACCCTAACGGAACTGAGAAATATCTGGTGAGTTAGTTCACTATATGTAACATCAGTGTCGAATGCTGATGTAGCGGTCGGTGTGAGTGACTTGTTCATTGTTGGTAGGCTTTCTGGTGGTTTAAAAAAAATTGTAGATGGGCTTTCTGGTGGTTTGTTCATTGTTGGTGGGCTTTCTAGTGGTTTTCTTATTGTAGTTGAGCTATCATGTGGTTTTCTTATTGTAGGTGAGCTTTCTGGTGGTTTTCTTATTGTAGGTGGGATTTCTTGTGGTTTTCTTATTGTAGGTGGGCTATCTGTTTTTTTTATTGTAGGTGGGTTATCTGGTGGTTTGTTCATTGTTTTTGGGCTTTCTGGTGGTTTTCTTATTGCAGGTGGGCTATCTGTTTAAAAAAAATTGTAGGTGGGCTATCTGGTGGTTTGTTCATTGTTGGTGGGCTTTCTGGTGGTTTTCTTATTGTAGGTGGGTTATCTGGTGGTTTGTTCATTGTGGGTGAACAATTTGGTGGTTTGCTTATTGCAGGTGAACAATTTGAGGTTTGTTCATTGTGGGTGGACTAAATGGTGGTTTGTTTATTGTGGGTGGACTAAATGGTGGTTTGTTTATTGTGGGTACACTATTTGGTGATTTTCTCATTGCAGGTGGTCTACCTGTGTGACCACAGCAACGTTTACAACAGGTGTCTCAAATTCAAACATTGAGGGCTGCAGTATGCATCGGAGATGTATTCAGACAATGTTGATGGCACAGGGCTGCAGGATGAGAAATGTTACTGCCTAACGACCGGAGTTTGGTAATATAAAATTCACCTACTTTATGATTATCAACATTTGATTCAAACGTGGTTTAACTGTCACGTAACCTTTGTACATTTATAGAAACGTTGATTAACTGTCACTCTACCTATTAGCATATGACCCAAATGGTCATTCTTCATACAAACATATGACCCAAATGGTCATTCTACATACGAACATATGACCCAATAGTGGTTTAATTGCCATTCTACCTACCAACATTTGATCTAAACGTGGCTTAACTCTCGCTCTACCTACAAACATTTGATACAAACGTGGCTTAACTCTCGCTCTTCCTACCAACATTTGATCTAAACGTGGCTTAACTCTCGCTCTACCTACAAACATTTGATACAAACGTGGCTTAACTCTCGCTCTTCCTACCAACATTTGATCTAAACGTGGCTTAACTCTCGCTCTACCTACCAACATTTGATCTAAACGTGGCTTAACTCTCGCTCTACCTACCAACATTTGATCTAAACGTGGCTTAACTCTCGCTCTACCTACAAACATTTGATACAAACGTGGCTTAACTCTCGCTCTACCTACAAACATTTGATACAAACGTGGCTTAATGTCGTATTACCATTGTTGCTTTGTCCCCTAGGAAACACTGAGATTTAGTTATGTCTAATTAAATAGTCTATGAGCTTGTTTAACTTGTAGCATATTTTATCTTAAAATTTATGATGTGACCAGGTTACAGAGTATATAATACGTTCTAGCAACGGGATGCCAGTGTGTCTGAAATGGATGATGAAAATGTGACAGAAAGTTGCAAATAATATTTAAGTGTTTGTGCATTTCACATGTGCACAATCCTGCGGTATGATTGACGTTAATACTTGTTCAACCGGATGGTACACCCCAACGGAGAGAATAGGACAACTGTAACCTGCCGAACATGTAAAATGTTAATGAAAAGGGTTGTGTATGAAGTTGTAAGGGTTGTGTATGAAGTTGTAAGGGTTGTGTATGAAGTTGTAAGGGTTGTGTATGAGGTTGCATGGGTTGTGTATGAGGTTGTAAGGTTGTGTATGAGGTTGTAAGGTTGTGTATGAGGTTGTAAAGGTTGTGTATGAGGTTGCATAGGTTGTGTATGAGGTTGTAAGGTTGTGTATGAGGCTGTAAAGGTTGTGTATGAGGTTGCATGGGTTGTGTATGAGGTTGTAAGGTTGTGTATGAGGCTGTAACCGTTGTGTATGAGGCTGTAAAGGTTGTGTATGAGGTTGCATGGGTTGTGTATGAGGTTGTAAGGTTGTGTATGAGGCTGTAACCGTTGTGTATGAGGTTGCATGGGTTGTGTATGAGGTTGTAAGGTTGTGTATGAGGTTGTAAAGGTTGTGTATGAGGTTGCATGGGTTGTGTATGAGGTTTTAAGGTTGTGTATGAGGCTGTGTATAAAGTTGTAAAGGTTGTGTATGAGGTTGTGTATGAGGTTGTAAGGGTTGTGTATGAGGTTGTATATGGGGTTGTGTATGAGGTTGTAAAGGTTGTGTATGAGGTTGCATGGGTTGTGTATGAGGTTGTGTATGAGGTTGTAAGGGTTGTGAAGGTTGTGTATGAGGTTGTAAAGGTTGTGTATGAGGTTGCATGGGTTGTGTATGAGGTTATAAGGGTTGTGTATGAGGTTGTAAGGGTTGTGTATGAGGTTGTAAAAGTTGTGTATGAGGCTGTAAAGGTTGTGTATGGGGTTGTAAAGGTTGTGTATGAGGTTGTAAAGGTTGTGTATGAGGTTGTAAGGGTTGTGTATGAGGTTGCAAAGGATGTGCAGAGGTTGATACGACGTAAGTGATTTGATATAGGATCCCTGTACACGAGTCAACTCCATGGGGCCCTTACCCCTCATGTGTGCCAAATGCAGACAAGACAATAAGGCTAACACCCTTTCATTGCTGGTCTCATTTCTTCTCATTTACTGTTACAAAGAGCAAAGATCATTCACAAAGAGAAAATTGCATTCACAAAGAGCAAAGATCATTCACAAAGAGCAAAGATCTTTCAACTTGAGAAGAGTTCTCTCAATTAAGGCTAGCAAAAAGGAAACATGACATCTGTTCTTCCATGTAAGGCTAAACATGAGAAAGCATCTTTTCTCACATGTAAGGCTAAAAAGGAAACATCTTTTCTCCCATCTAATGCTAAAAAGGAGAAACATGACATCTCCTCTCCCATTTAATGCTACCATCTCTTCTCCCATTTAATGCTACCATCTCTTCTCCCATTTAATGCTACCATCTCTTCTCCCATTTAATGCTACCATCTGTTCTCCCATTTAATGCTACCATCTCTTCTCCCATTTAATGCTACCATCTCTTCTCCCATTTAATGCTACCATCTCTTCTCCCATTTAATGCTACCATCTCTTCTCCCATTTAATGCTACCATCTTTTCTCCCATTTAATGCTACCATCTCTTCTCCCATTTAATGCTACCATCTCTTCTCCCATTTAATGCTACCATCTCTTCTCCCATTTAATGCTACCATCTCTTCTCCCATTTAATGCTACCATCTCCTCTCCCATTTAATGCTACCATCTCCTCTCCCATTTAATGCTACCATCTCCTCTCCCATTTAATGCTACCATCTCTTCTCTCATTTAATGCTACCATCTCTTCTCCCATTTAATGCTACCATCTCTTCTCCCATTTAATGCTACCATCTCTTCTCCCATTTAATGCTACCATCTCTTCTCCCATTTAATGCTACCATCTCTTCTCCCATTTAATGCTACCATCTCTTCTCCCATTTAATGCTACCATCTCTTCTCCCATTTAATGCTACCATCTCTTCTCCCATTTAATGCTACCATCTCTTCTCCCATTTAATGCTACCATCTCCTCTCCCATTTAATGCTACCATCTCCTCTCCCATTTAATGCTACCATCTCCTCTCCCATTTAATGCTACCATCTCTTCTCCCATTTAATGCTACCATCTCTTCTCCCATTTAATGCTACCATCTCTTCTCCCATTTAATGCTACCATCTCTTTTCCCATTTAATGCTACCATCTCTTCTCCCATTTAATGCTACCATCTCTTCTCCATACATATGGGATGGGGGGAGGAGACTAACATCTAGTCAGGTATAACATACTCATCGGACATTTTAGTCTGGGTCAGGAAAATAGCAGTTCTCCACGGAAACGGGCTGTTTTCATGGCAGCCTGGCAGGTGGTAGATCGACATGATCCCAGAAGTAGTATGCGACACGCAGATGAAGCTAATAATAGCACAACCTACAGGGAGGACCCCGGCCCACCATCAGTACGATCGGAATGTGAGGAAAGCTACAGCAACCTACCACAATGTCTGTTTCAAGACACACAAAAGAGTAGCCTTACTCTTTGTGGCTATTCAACAACATTTAATTATATAATGATGATGTTCGTCCATCACAAGTGAGGAAGACCATTCTCTTTGTTCAGCCGAGTGGACTGTCTTTTTTCTTGCTGTGTCGGCTGAAATGGGTCATGATTAAAGTGAAGAAGAAACTGCACCTTTTGTCAACAACACTCTCTGGTCCTGAGCTACCCTTGGCCAGTGGCAAGATATTTATCGAGACAGGATGCAGATTTTTCCTCAGAGTTTACTCCCGATGCCTTTCCGGTAAACAGGTATCACGCAAAGCAGCGGAGGGTGGTGACATCTAATGGTGTGTGTCGTGGCTTTCCCATAACCACAAAAGATCGTAGTGATATCACTCAGCGTGTGTGTGAATTATGCATCTCTCCCCGGTTGTGTTCACGCCATTATAGTCCTGTCTAAATTTCACACACAAAAACTGACGTTTGCCGCTAAGGAGAAGGGCTTCAATCTCGTGAAGCTCAGCCGTGTGAACTAGACCGGGAAATACAACACAAGTTTTAGCCTAGTGCTATTCAAATAGCCGATGTCCAGACCAGGATAATCGGAACGAAGAAATCACACAAAAAAAAGGAAACAAACTAACCAGTCCAAATGGAAAACGAAACAAGTTTTCGCGAACACTTGTCAGTCCTCGACTAGTGTGAATTCCAGGAAAATCCGTGGCCTGGGAGCATCCATAATGAACTAAAACAGCAGAGTAATGTGGACCCGCAGTCGGTTACGGCGCCATCTTTGCTGCCCATCAATTATATAATATAAAATGTAACATAAGTAATGACTATATCTGACTACATAAACTTAGGCGTTAGTGCCCCCATTTCAGTAACAGTAGACTGAGTAGATGTGATTAATGGCCGTTACAAACAATCGGTGTGATGCTGGTCGTTTAATCTAGCCCAATTAACATGTGTTTTGTACCCTTTCTGCTATTTCACCCGGGGTTATGGTTAGGGTATGCATTTATTTTTATTCTGAACTTTTCAAACTTGATTAATAGTTGAACACACATTTTTTTTTTTTAAATCGGGTGAATTCATTTGGACGTGTACAATTTCATGCGCCATTTTATCATATTCTCTAACCCTAATTAGATATTAGGAAATATTTTTTTAGTCAGAGATGAATGTTTTGAATGAAATGCATTGCCAAAGAATATGGTGGAGGCAGGGTCGGATAATCCATTCAAAAATAGATTGGATGCACATGGTTATTTCTAGTTTATGAAGAGTGGAATAAACTGGTTGTACACTGTAAAGACTTCTAAGCCAGTATAATGAAGTTAAAGTTAAGTTAACCCTAGTGAAATAACAGAAAAGGTACAAACTAAATTGTAATTCCTGTGAACTCAATTTCCCATTCGGCATGCAATTCACCCAGCTATAAATCGATACATCATTTAGAATTAGTTACGGTGAGTAGGAGAACGCAGTGTGAAGAAACCGGTCTGTTGTACACCTCATCCCCAAGCGACAGTAGACTATATGTTACATAAGTTTCAACTACAGACAGCGGTGTTTCCTCCCAATGCACACCCCCCTTTACAAATAACCCGACAGTCGACACTTAAAGTGATTGGGGGGGGGGGGGGATTGTGAATCCAACCCCTACAACACCGGATTCTCGCCCAACACTTCATCCCTAACGGCGATATCTAGTTATTCCAATTTCAATCAGTTATCATTGGATTATCCCTCGACGCACAGACCACCTTAAACCAGATAATCGTCACGCATGCCCGAACTGCAGAAAGCCACAATAACCACTTTAATGTGATATGTATCAGCACATCCACGTCACCTTAGTGGTACTCGGATAGAAAAGAATTGGCCCATGCAATCTTTGAAGCATGTCGACTAGAGAGATTGAGCTTAGCATTGGGGCCGAACTCACTTATGTAAAAACCATTGCTACGAAACGGTCACCGCAGATAGGATACATGCTGGATGTAGACTGGTAGGTTACAGTGATGGCCTATTGCTTCAATTGGAGGGAATCAGCCACACTAATCCGCGACATTAAAACCTACAATACTTTGGCTCGGCATTGAATGTGCAGACCGACATACCAGATAAGGGGACACACACACGACCGACATATCAGATGTCGCACAGTTAGACGGCCTTTCCAGAATATTTCACGCACAACCAAGCGTCGGTTTTGTTACTTATCTGCGCTCTTTGATTCTATACTAACACTGACTTTACCCAAAAATCACAAAATGATGAATCTATCAATCCAGTGAAGCGTTGTTCCTCCAGAGAACCGACCACAAATAGTGAACACCACAAGTACTGAACCGCCAGATGAGAGTGATCCCGTCTGCTCCTTCCCCTTAACGGACTATCTCGTGGCCTCTCGCTAAATCTCGCGGGTTTCAGTACCGTAAGGCAGCGATTTTATTGGGGCACTGTAAATTCGTATTGCAATCTCTTATGCAGCGCTTCTCAATTGGTTTCCTGCGGAACCATAAGCTTACTCGAATGTCTTTATGCGCTCCACGAGAAATAATAATTTAATAAAATACACGTGTTAAAAAACAAAATTTCCTAAATTATAATTGTAGGCAGGTTTAGAGCAGCCTTGTATGTCAGTACGCAATGAATAGGCTAAATTCTATATTGACGTGGTCATGACCTCAGGGCTATTGACTATTCAAAAATGCCAATAAATTTGTATGTTGTATTTAGAACCACACACAAGCAACTTCAGTGTGTTATTATTGATATATCTACGACTAAAGTTGTTACCCTAACGTATTCTGGCATTTTTATATAATAATTTTAGTATTGGGGCTATCTGCAGAGACGTAATAAATACTTTAACAGTTTTCAAGAAAAGACGGTCTAATGCAGTATACAAACGGAGAAGCAGTAACTTACCTGGCTCATTCCGCCGAGCTGATATATCGGCTTGAACTATTGCTTTATGTATATGCGGCGCTGACTAGGCTGCAACCTATATGGCGAGACAAGCGCATCGCCCTCGGCATAAAAGTCAGACTACTGCGCTCTTTGGTCCTGTCAATATTTCTGTATGCCTGCGAGACCTGAACCATTACAGCAGATATCCAGGGCAGGATACGTGCAATGGAAATACGGTGCTTTAGAAAACTACTAAATGTTACATATAAAGATCGTGTCACGAACGTAGACATCCGTCAGAGTGTTGAAGACGCTATTGGTCCTTTTGAAGATCTGTTCACAGCTATCAAAAGACGAAAGATGGCCTGGTGCCGGCACGTCGCGAGGTCCAACGGAATTCCCAAATCGACACTCTTTGGATCCGTACCGGGACAGAGAGGGCGAGGACGTCCAAGGAAGAGATGGGTGGACAACATCGCTGAGTGGTTAGGCCTTCGTCACGGTGAGATACGTCAGGCGGCGACAGACAGAGAGGGTTGGCGTGGGATTTTCATGTCTTCATGTGTGCCCCAACGACCTGATGGGTTACGGGATGAACTGAACTGAACTGATATGTGAAAGTTTCTTAATAACAACTTTTTATGGATTTATAAATGTACCTATATTTCCTGCTGCTAGTTTTGTATTTACAAAATAAAATGTGTGCAGAGGTTCAAATATCCCGGAGTGAATTAGTTAGCTCTGAGTTGTTGTCTATCATCATTATGTAGCATGTCCTTTATTGAACGTCGCTCCCATCACAGTCTGTCTGAAAGAAACTCGTTCTCTTGCCAAAACTCCAGCCCCTGCCACAATCATACACAAGCATTCCTTGATATCTTGGTGACATCGTCTTCTTGGTCTACCCCTTCCTTTTTTTTACCTAGCACCATACCTTCCAATTCTGTTCTCTCTTGTTGTCTATACTTATTCTTTTTCTTCCTCTTCTTCTTCGTTCTGAAACGGACGTTGTGTTGTAGTTCAAAGCGAGGCTGCAATATCTGCACCATTTTGCCCATCGATTTCTGCTGTCTTTTCGGGGGGTGGGGAGGGGGATGAGACCGGATTTGCTTTTCCAGTTCGATCCCTTTTCTCTTAACCATACTATGCTAGTGCTGCCTGTTTCCAGGGCCAGCGGAATAGGGTGTTGGTTAGCTGACCTCATTGCAAACGAAGCTTTATTAAACGTGGCGTTTTTCGTGATCTATGAATTGAAAAATACACAAGAGAAGGCTACTCATTGAGGAATAGCAGAGACAGAGATCTCCAGCGTTCCGTGCGGTCATGATGGAATTAAATGTGAATGTGTAGAGAAAGACTGAGCACCTACAGGTCTGTCTAGAGTGTAGTAATATCAATGACAGTTCTCATTCGGAGTCCGTCCCAAAATGGATGATGTGATGCAGTTTACAGCCAGGCTGCAATATCTGCGTCTTTCGGTCCAACACATCCGGTTTCATCAATGCATTTCTTGTGACCCGGTTTTCCTTCTCTCTTCGATCTATTTTCTCTCTACTAGGTTGCATGGCTGCAGTCTGTTTACATGGTCGATACCTGAAGACGAAATAGGGTCTTGGTCAGCTATGATTCGCTAACCCTGATGTAAGCAGCCAGCTGCTGTCAGCACTTGCAATGCTCCGTCTTCAGCCTCTCTATGGCAATTTATATATATACACACAAACACGCACGCACACACGCACTTGTATATGTATATATATATATATATATTACTTACTTATTTACTTAGTCGCTCCTCTTCTACCGTGAGGTGTAGAGGTTTGCCAGAGAGAACGCCACACTGCTCTATCCGCCGTCTTTTTCCTGGCCTCTTTCCAATCCAGCCCTCTATCACTTCGGGACTGTCGTATGTTGTCTTCCCAACGTACATTGGGATGTCCTGGGGGTCTGCGTCCTTGACTTTTTATCTCCCATGACCGCTTTGGTATCCGATCTTCTTCCATTCTACAGACATGGCCAAACCACTGTAGTTGGGACTGCTCCACTCGCGTCTGCAGGGGTTGAACTTCAAGATTGCTACGTATTGTCTGGTTAAGGATCTTGTCCCTTTTCGTCACCTGGACCGCCTTTCTTAGGAACTTCATTTCTGAAGTTTGTAATTGCCTTTCTTGGGCTGTAGTCATTGCCCATGACTCACATCCATATTTCAGGACAGACACATAGGTTGAGCGGTATACATCCATCTTTGTTTTCCTGCTTATGTCTCTTTTACTGAGGAAACATCTGTTTGTTGCATGGAAAAGTCTACCTGCTGCTGCCCTTCGTGCAGTTAACTCCTCTTTGATTCCTCCCCTGCTGTCTATTACCACTCCTAGATATTTAAAGTTGCTGACCTGCTCCAGTGCTCGTGTTCCCAGGGTTTTCTGATGTCTCTTCTCATCTCTGACGGTCACCATGGCTTTTGTTTTGGAGTTGCTGATATGCATTCATCTCTTCTTCAACTCTTCTTCCCAGACCTGCAAGTTGATCCGGAGATGTGCTTCGGATTTCGTGATCAGGGCCACATCATCTGCAAATGCTAGTTCCGATATGTAACTTGTGTGTATATATACACACTTGAATATCTTAGTTTCTTAGTTCTTAGTCGACCTGCACTTCTACAGGGGCAGATGATCCTGTGCAGGTCCCAGCTCTGGTGTGAGCTGGATGTAGCCGGGAGAAGGGTTTCCTGCTTGGCGGGCTAGGCTCGAGCAGCTAAATACTCCACTGCGTTGGGACAATCGCTTACGGAGGGTGGTTAACCGATGTGCGAACTCATCCTAATAGACTCAAACACTAGAGCAAAGTAGACCCGCAGCTTGTTAGACGTCATCTATGCTGCTCTAATCAAACCAACTAACCGTGGCTGGTGTTATGCCATGTCATATTGTTGTTTGCGAATACCCACAATCGGCGGGTTACTCTTTTGTGCGCCCTGAAAAGGACGTTAAGTGGCGGATTGCAGTAGCTTTCCTCACATTCCGAGTATGCTGATGAAGGTGGACCAAGGTCCTCTAATCGGTTGTGCTATGTTTGGTTTCATCTGCGTGTTGCTCACTACTACGAGGATCACGTCGATTCCTCAGCTCGTTAACCAGGTTGCCATGAAAATAGACCGTTTCTAGGTAGGGCTACTAGGAAGCCGAGATGAGGGTCTTGGCCCGTATGTTTTGCCTGACCCTGACTAACATGTATGGTCTGATATTTTGCCTGACCTTGACTAACATGTCTGATCAGTATATTTTGCCTCACCTTGACTAACATGTCTGATCAGTATATTTTGCATGACCTTGACTAACATGTTTGATCAGTATATTTTGCCTGACCAGACGGTAGTCAACCTCCCATGAGTCGTTATATAGTAACAATTGAAAACTGTTTTTTTTTTTTTTACTCATCACTCAAAAATTCAAACCCTGTGTGTGTGTGTGTAGATAGATATAGTCAACATGTTAAAATCAGCAAGTACCGTGAAGATATCAGGTCTGCTGCCGAATGACTTTGATGATGAAGGCACATTAGCTCTTACAGTCAAAACAATCGAAGTTTTCCAATGCTATAAAATCTGGCGACCCCACCTCACAAACGCAGTGTCTGGGTATAGTCTTATTCTTAGTCTAATTTCTAGACTAATTCTTAGTCTAATTCTAAGTTAAGTTATTAGCCTTAGTTTTTTTCTTAGTCGTATTCTAATTCTTAGTATTAGTCTTATTCTTAGTCGTATTCTAATTCTTAGTATTAGTCTTATTCTTAGTCGTATTCTAATTCTTAGTATTAGTCTTATTCTTAGTATTAGTCTTATTCTTAGTCGTATTCTAATTCTTAGAATTAGTCTTATTCTTAGTCGTATTGTAATTCTTAGTCTAACAACTGTCATACGACATTTTCCCCATTGCTGGGGTAGTCGAGGGGGTTTAAAGACTGATGATTACAGACAGCTTCGCTACTGCTGTCGCCACGTCGTGTGATGGCTATGTTTGTTTATTTCACCCCCAACAGAAATACAACATATACCATACCGGGGATTCGAACCGCTGTCCTCCTTGTCGACAGGCATGCCTCGAAACCATTCGGCCACGCGCTCCTCCTTAGTCTAATTATTAGTCAACTTCTTAGTCTAATTCTTAGTCTTATTCTAAGTTTTATTCTTAGTCGACCTGCACTTTCACGGGGACGGATCCTCCTGTGCAGGTCCCAGCTCTGGTGTGAGCTGGATCTAGCCGTAGGAGGATTTCCTGCTTAGCGGGCAAGGCTCGAGCAGCTTATTACTCCGCTGCGGAGGATTAACCGATCTACGAGTTCATCTTAATAGACTTAAATACTAGAGTAAAGTAGACCCGCAGCTTGTTAGGCGTCATCTATGCTGGTCTCAACAAACCACCTAACCACGGTCGGTGTTATGCCATGTGCATGTCACACAGTCAGTCGCATCTTACGACATGCAAACACTTTAAGATGGTACTAGTAATCTGGCCGTGTCAAATGCAAAACCACATATACAAGAGCAATACCTAGCTGCAGACTTCCTGGAAGGAGGCCAACTATAATGATGACACCCCCCCCCCCATACCCTGTCTGAGTGAAAAGGGCGCAACGACGAACACTGTAAGACTCTCTAAATTTCATTGCCAGGGACTCATTTAACAGTGCGTACGTAAGAGTTAAAAATACCGTAGCCCTATTAAAAACACAAGTACGAAAAAAGAGCATTTTAACTAGGCCAGAAAACGCAGAACACGAGATTGGGGGGGGGGGGGGGGGGGTGTCTGGAATCCTGGGGGAGGGGCAAGTCCAGGACCTCGACCAACCAAAACTGCCAACTCTCTTTGGCTTCCAGGCCAATGATTTAAAAATAGGTGGGGGGAAAAAGTTGCACCAAGATATTCTGTAAGACTGATAAAGTTCAGGACTAGCAATTCTGCTAAGTTTGTGAAAATGCATAATGCAGTGACAGTATCGAGCGTTTTTAATATGTCGGCTATATGAGAGTACACGAGTGACAGCATGGCCTTCCTACAACCCTGTTGAAGGATAAGCTGCATGGTGACAAGGGAAGCGTCAGACAGATTACTTACGGGAAAATAGATGTGATTATTTGAGAGAAAAAAGGCGAGGCTGCGGCGGAAATGTGGAACAAAATAACGAGTTTTAACAAAACATGAAGGAATGGTCAGATACCGCGCTAGGACGAAATCTTCGTTACGATTAACAGGTCTTCATCAGGGACCAAACCACCAAAAATGACACACCAAGACGATTACAGGTAAATGGACAGAAAAGAACAATCTGTTGTGTTGAGCCGAAGAACACAGCCGACTCATCAGCCACCTGTACACAGAATTGAAGATTGACAGCCCAGCTGCGCGTGATCCGGACAGGCACCCAGACAGCAGAGCACATACTACAGAACTGCCCCGAATATGATGTACAGAGACATACCCACTGGCCCTTAGAAACAACACTGGAAGAGAAACGTTATAGACCTATATGAGAACTACAACAGATAGTAAAGCTTATACGAGAGGCAATATTGTAGATATAGACATTTTATTTTCAAGCGAACGAAAGAAGACGAACAAGTAGAAGATGAGGAAGAAGAAGGGACAAAGAATGTGTCCAGAATCGAAGATGAAAGAATGTGACCAAACGCTGCGCCAAACTTTAAATGTCTAAAGTGTGTCCATGAAGGGTTGACCACTGGGGCGGGTGTCAATTATGTTGAACAATCTTACAGTTTTATAAGAAGATGGAAGGCTATACCGTTCTGGTGACTTCATCTTTATATGTCGTCGTATACCGTTCTGGTGACTTAATCTTTATATGTCATCGTATACCGTTCTGGTGACTTCATCTTTATATGTCGTCGTATACCGTTCTGGTGACTTCATCTTTATATGTCGTCGTATACCGTTAGATTCCATCTTTATATGTGCTCGTATCCCGTTAGATGACTCCATTTTTATATGTCCTCGTTTCCCGTTAGATGACTCCATCTTTATATGTCCTCTTATCCCGTTAGATGACTCCATCTTTATATGTCCTCGTATACCGTTAGATGACTCCATCTTTATATGTCCTCGTATCCCGTTAGATGACTCTATTTTTACATGTCATCATATACCGTTAGATGACTCCATCTTTATATGTCCTCGTATACCGTTAGATGACTCCATCTTTATATGTGCTCGTATCCCGTTAGATTACTCCATTTTTATATGTCCTCGTTTCCCGTTAGATGACTCCATCTTTATTTGTCCTCGTATCCCGTTACATGACTCCATCTTTATATGTCCTCGTATCCCGTTAGATGACTCCATCTTTATCTGAGCAAATACATCATACCTAGGCCGTTTGACTTCAACACAATATCAGTGTTAACATTTGTGAAAGAGAAAGCTGGAAAATAGGCAGACTGCATTTGAAAATATATATATATCTTGGAAAAAAATATTGAACATTGAATTGAAGACAAAAACCAAACCAAACAAACAACAAAAATACGATTAGAGACCAAGCAAAAATATATACTTAGTTGTTGGTCGACCTGTACTTCTACAGGCGCATATGCCCATGTGCAGGTCCCAGCTCTGGTATGAGCTGGATGTAACCGGGTTTCCTGCTTAGCCGGCTAGGCTCGAGCAGCTTAATACTCTTAATACTTCACTGCGTTGGAACAAGCGCTTACGGAGGGTGGTTAGCCGATGTGCGAGTCCATCACAATAGACTAAAGCACTAGCGCAAAGTAGACCCGCAGCCGGGGACGGCGTGGGCTTGTGGTTAAGTGGCACGGCTAACAACCCGAAGGTGCTGGGTTCGATCCCCATCACAGCACCAGTCGTTACCCCGGGGGAAGCAAACCTTTAGAAAATGCAGGAGGAAGCAGACTCTTACATACAATGAATGCTGAAGTCGGATGCACTGGGCCGACAGGCGCAAAATAAAAACCACATTGCAACGCACACCGCCTTGTGGATTAGAGAAATAAGGCGAACAAAAAAAAAGAAAGACCTGCAGCCTGTTAGGCGCCATCTATGCTGCTCTTAACAAACCACCTAACCATGGCCGGTGTTATTTCTTGTCACACAGTTAGTCGCCTCTTACGACATTATCTCTATGAGTCAGTAGTGTTATTCTTGTCCTTGTACACAAAGACCCCGGCACACCACTCAGGCTAAAATGTTTAATATCATAAACAAAAATTGTTGCAGACATGTCCTCAGAGGCAGACCAAGAGAGATACTACGCAAGACAATCACTAGAGGTCACCATGGTGGGTCTCAACAACATACAGGAACTACAGCCAGAGCCAACACACCGATCTACCTGGAGATCATAGAGTTCTGTCTTATGCGCCGTGTTTCGCGCTGAAAGAACATGGATAGATCGATAGACTGGTCTGCGGAGACGAATCTAAACATAAATATAATTGGGAGACTTGATGAACTCTCCACCACAACCTATATCCAAAGAACTGGTATCAGACCAATCTGCCTAGAGGACATTGAGTCCTGACGTAAGTGCTGTGTGTGGAGCTGAAAAGACATAGGCAGACAGACAGGCAGGCTGACAGACAAACAGGTAGACAGAAAGACAGACAAACAGGTCGGGGAGGGTGGGGGAAGGAAGAGAGGAGGGGGTGGTGGAAGGAGTGGGGGAGAATCAGAATAATAACCACAAGGGACTGGGAAAAGAAATTGCACGACAGTGGGACAGATCAAGGGAAGGAAAGGCACACGACTGACACATATGAGGTCAGATATAATATATGGCACGAGTCGAGTTAATATTCAAAGAGTTTATGATTGAGAAATGATGATGGTACTGCTGATGACTGCAATCATATGACTGTAACAAATAATTAGACACCAAAAATTGTTTAAAGCGAAACTGAATTTGTAACGAAAATGATTGATTACTCAATATAAGACGTTTTACTGTATTCATTTTTGGAAGGGAAACTCCAATTTCCTCAACAGGGGCAGAGAAGGAGTGTGAGAGAGAAAGAGTGAAATAGTGATGGTGAGTGTGAGAGAGAAGCGATGTGTGAGAGATGTGTGAGAGAGAAGCGATGTGTGAGAGATGTGTGAGAGAGAAGCGATGTGTGAGAGATGTGTGAGAGAGAAGCGATGTGTGAGAGATGTGTGAGAGAGGGAGCAAGACTGAAAAAGTGAAAGAATGCTAGAAAATCAGGAGGGGGCACTAGGTCAGAGGGTCGGGTTGGGATCAGCTGAGGCCAAGAACAGAATATCTAACTTTATCTCAGCAGCAGGTTGAAGTTCGTAAGTTTTGCGCTGGGTGAAATAAAATGCGATATATAGAGTACAATGTAGAGATACGAGTTACAGATATTCAGAGTTGGATCTAGTGGGGAGAGACAAATTGTGAAAGGGAGACGGAGAAGGATGACAGGAGAATGGCGGAGTGAAGGAGAGAGAGACGGAAAGAGATGAAATGAGGCCGGAAGATGAATATGGCTTGGCTTCGTTCGTTCTCAATCTCCCGCTACCAAGCCATAAAAGGGCTTAAGTAGCAGAATGTAGTCCAGAGAACGAAATGCGTTGTGTCGTAGTTTACAGCTTGACTACGATATTTGCACCTTTCGGTCAAACACGTGCGACTTCAGCAAGCATTTTTTGAGTACCGGAATAGCATTCTCTCTTCGATCCCTTCTCATTAGCCAGTCTGCCCTGCTGCAGCCTGTTATCCAGGATCACCGAGTGGAGGTGTAGAAGGGTCTTGGCAGCTCTGTTTCGCTGGCCCTGACGCTAGCAGTCAGCTATGGGTCGCTGACCACTGCAGCTCATGCGCAGCCGAAAGATGAATATAATCAGTGGAGAGAGGCGAACTGATGAAAGGCAAGCGACAGAGGAATAGAAACAGAGATATGCAGCTAGACATGTAGATAGACGGATATATGAATGGACAGGTTGGATGGGTAGAAACGTTAACATATTAACAGAATAGACAGACATATATATAAATATATAAAAAAGACAGGACTGGTAGAAATACATACCGATGCGAAAAGTCAGACAGACTTATAGATATACAGAAAGGTAGTCTGTCACGCAGAAAGACGACAGATGCAGCACGTTGAAGGGGCTGAGAGAAGCCAACGACTCCTAGCTGGTACTTCCATAACGATCCGCGATCCAAAGCTGACCAAGACCCTATTATCCAGTCAAGTGGTGGCCATGGAAACGAGACTGCACTAGTGTAAGCAGGTTAAACGATCATGGATCGCGGTGGGAAGGCAAACCGGTACCCAAAAAAAGGGATACTGAAGCCGGATGTATCTTGTCGAATAGCGCATATATGACAATCTCGCTGTAAATTACAACACAACATTTTATTTTCCAGGACGTACACCGAAAGAAGAATAAGAAAGATACACCAATCACAAAATAGAACGAGCAAAAACATAGACATACAGGCTGTGGACAAGAAGGAACCAAGAAATGAAGAACGCTGCTTCAAGTTATCAGAGCATAAAAGCCAACGCATATTCCACCGCTAGCTAGCGCGAGCGGTTGCTGTCATTCAGACCTTAAGTTGTCAGAGGGCCAGGGGATACACCAGGCAGGGAGTGTGTGAGAGTGGGAGACAGAGAGGAGAGAGAGAGTGAAGGCCTGGCTGTCCTCAGAACACAGGTAAGATACATCAAATTTCAGAGTGAGGGCAACGGAATATGGGTCATACTGTTACCGTAAACTCTCTGCAAGTTCGGCGCCGGAATATTTCTCTTCTATCAGTGTTTGAATATATCCAAGTGTCGGGTAGTTTTATATTGAAAATAGGTGAATACTTATTCAGATTCACGGGATAACGAGCCGCATTTAAAGCACTTTTGGGGGGAACTGTTTTTACTGAGTATGGCAGACTCGACAGGGAGATAGAGACGAGAGTGCAAACGCTGTCACCTACCAGCTGTCTCCGCTACTAAGACACCTCTAAGATGATAAATAATATCGTCATTTCTACCATGTACTACCAGTGCCAAATATGGGCATTGGTTAAGGTCCAGGATCGAAAGTTAGGCACCTGCGAAATGCGGTGTCCACGAAAGGTCACTAACAACGCCAGAAGAGACAGAATCATAAATATGAGTATTCGGGAAAAGGTTGGAAAAATTCCCTGCCTACAGTACATCGACCAACAGAGAATGAATTGGTGTGGCCACATTGTGAGAATGCAGCTAGACCACATTGTTTCTGCAACCGGGATCAAGTTGCTGAGAAGCACATGAGCTGCAGTGGTTAGCGACCCATAGCTGACTGCTAGCGTCAGGGCCAGCGAACCATAGCTGCCAAGACCCTTCTACACCTCCACGCGGTGATCCTGGATAACAGACTGCAGCAGGGCAGACTGGCTAAGGAGAAGGGATCGAAGAGGGAATGATAACCCGGTACTCAAAAAATGCTTTGCTGAAGTCGGATGTGTTGGACCGAAAGGTGCAAATATCGCAGCCAAGCTGTAAACTACGACACAACGCATTCCGTTCTCTGGACTACATTCTGCTACTTAAGCCCTTTCTGGGTTTGATAGTGGGAGATTGAGAACGAAGAAGAAGAAGTTTATAGAACCTTCTACGGGAGAACATAAGGAAGAAGAGCAAGAAGTAGACCGAGGAAAAGGTGGAGAGACAGCGTAAATGAGACCTGCGGTAACATGTTACTAGGGCCACGAGAGAGAGAGAGAGAGAGAGAGAGAGAGAGAGAGAGAGAGAGAGAGAGAGAGAGAGAGAAATACAAATACATATCGCGACACTGGGCTATAACCCGGCAGAAAGTTCAGACGACACTGGGCTATAACCTGGAAGAACGTCAGACGACAAACCAAGAAGAAGAAGAACAGGTGGAAATCGGTTGGATTGAGGTCTGGGCTGTGAGGTGGATGTCGCAGTACCTCACAGCCGAGTTGCTGCAGATGACAACTAGTGCGGCGAGCCTTTTGATGTCGAGCGTTATCTTCCAGGAGCAGGGCGCCCTTTGTGATCAAACCAGGCCGTTTCTTTCTGCAGAAGGTTATGCACATAACTCAAAAAACGTATGTACTGTTCACTGTTGATAGTGGCACCATGGGGTAGAAAATCAACATGAATGATGCCAAGTTTGTACCAGAAAACACTCGCTATCACTTTATCTGCAGATGGAGTTGTCCGAAATTTTGTGACTGGTGGTGAGACGAAAGTGAGACGAAAAACGAAAAATAATTTAAAACAAGACAATATACGTGACTATCTTTCCAGGCACATGCTTTTATGTATAACAGCAGTCAACGTTTGACAGATTAATAGGCCGCACTAGCAGAGCCTGGGTACACAATTACAGCTCTCTGTGGGTTATAAGGAAGTTGGTTAAAATAGGAGAAATAGAAGCCAACTCAAACCGACAACGGTCACGTCAGGTCAGCGATTGCAAAAACAATTACTTTTTGTGTTGTTGTTGCCTCCTCAGCATGGATGTATGACCTGTGGCAGGGACTGTAACTCGTGAATCGGCCTTTACAGTCATAGCAGACTGTGTTGAAATACAGAAGCCAGAGCTGGACAAAACTCAGAGGGCGCCACGCGCTTGGTCTACAGAGACAGATGCCAATGAATGCATTGATGTTTAACGCCCATAATGACTAAGTTTAGTCTTGTGTGCGGGGAGGAAGACTCACGTCTGATCAGGCACAACATACTGATTAGACATGTTAGTCAGGGTCAGGCACAACATACTGATCAGACGTGTTAGTCAGAGTCAGGCACAACATACTGATCAGACGTGTTAGTCAGGGTCAGGCACAACATACTGATCAGACATATTAGTCAGGGTCAGGCAAAATATACTGGCCAGGACCCTCACCTCAGCTTTCTCGCAGCCCTCACTGGAAACGGGCTGTTTTCGTGGCAGCTTGGCTAGCGAGGTGAGGGATCGACGTGATCACCGTAGTAGTTGGCGACATGCAGATGAAGCCAATCATAGAACAACCGCCTGGAGGATCACGGACCACTTTTATCAGCACTCTCAAGATGTGAGGAAAGCTACTGCAACTCGCCATTTAATGTTCTTTTCAGGGCGCACAAAAGAGTAACCTACTCATTGGGGGCATTCGAAACAACAACAATCTTGTGTGCGCCCTGAAAAGGGCGTTACGTGCCTTTCCTCACATCCCGAGCGTGCTGATGAGGGTAGACCGATGTCCTCCAGACTGGTGTGCAATGCTTGGCTTCATCTGCGTGACGCTCACTATTACGGGGACCACATCGATCCCCATCTCGTCAGCCAGGAAAACAGCGTTTCCAAGGAACGTTACATGGAAGAGAGACAATGATCTTGGTCAGTATGTTGTGCCTGACCCTGACGCGATGTTCTGGTCAGTATGTTGTGCCTGACCCTGACGCGACGTCCTGGTCAGTATGTTGTGCCTGACCCTGACGCGACGTCCTGGTCAGTATGTTGTGCTTGGCCCTGACGCGACGCCCTGGTCAGTATGTTGTGCTTGGCCCTGACGCGATGTCCTGGTCAGTATGTTGTGCCTGGCCCTGACGCGACGTCCTGGTCAGTATGTTGTGCCTGGCCCTGACGCGACGTCCTGGTCAGTATGTTGTGCCTGGCCCTGACGCGACGTCCTGGTCAGTATGTTGTGCCTGGCCCTGACGCGACGTCCTGGTCAGTATGTTGCACCAGACCCTGACGCGACGTCCTGGTCAGTATGTTGTGCCTAGCCCTGATGCGATGTCCTGGTCAGTATGTTACACCAGACCCTGATGCGATGTCCTGGTCAGTATGTTGCGCCTGACCCTGACGCGATGTCCTGGTCAGTATGTTGTGCCTGACCCTGATGCGATGTCCTGGTCAGTATGTTGTGCATGACTGGATTAGCGTCTCAAAGGAACTGCAGTTATATTTTCATACATTTAATTCAATGACATCAATCAATCGATGCCCGTTGCTCATTAGGCGCATATGGCATTGACATCCATGATCTACCCCAACCTCCAGGAAACATGCAATAGGTATGACAAGCTGAAGGCAAATGTCGGCAATAGCTCAATACTGAATGTATGAAATATGACGTAGTTGTTGGACAAGGGAAGTAAGTAAGTACTTGGTATTTGTCTTTATTTCCCTGAATTCCCATATATTATTCAGTAACAGGTTTACTGTACTTGACTTTCCAATTCTAACCCTTAGCCGCTCTTCCCCGTGAAGTATTAATGGCGCTGCCAAAATATGTAAAGGTTTGCAACTCTTCCAGCGACTAACCTCCAAACATGTCTGGCTCTTTGCTTTACAATACCACACTGTGCTTTAAATAACATGTTTACATTGGCTAGGGGCCACATGAAACGTTGCTGTCGTCTGCATCTGGACCGAAGGCCCAAGGTTTACGAGATAGCAGTACATAGTAGACCACTTATACAATCGTTATCGCCCAGCTCTGGCCTAGTTCAGCAGACGGGTCGACTTATCGCGGGTGCTTGAACTCCGCCAGCTGGACAAGGGCCTGTTTATCCATCACATAACGGACGGCTTGTTATTACACTTGGCAACACCTTATTTTTGGGTAAGGTAAGCATCCCACTACAGAGTTCTGTTGGCTACATCAGGCCGTATTCATCATCAGTCCCCGAAGCTATAATGCCGTTGAGGCACCGTTATTGCAGTTTATCGAACCAGTTCCCACCATACGTCTCGAAGTTTCGCTAGGGTATTAGTTTCAGCTATAAACCTTCCCGTCCACTCCTTTATGTTGTCCACCCATCTCTTTTTTGGCTTCCCTCTCGCACTCTTCCCAGGCACAGTGCCTTGCAGGAAGGTCTTGGTCAGCCCCAACGATCGTGATATATGTCCATACCACGCAAATTTTCATTATTTCACTATAGTCAGTAGGTTTTTATACTGGCCTAGCTCTTTCTTAACAATTCCAAGAACTCTCTCGTTTGTAACGCGATCCAAATATGAAATGCCAAGAATTCTTCGCAAGTTCTAGGGCAGTCGTTTGAGTCCAAGTCTCACGCGCGTAAAGGTATACCCAGGTGGTCATTGTATACCGAATTATCCTTGCTTTCCTTGGCCACGTACCGCGTCATAAGAAGTTTAGGCTGACTACTGCATCTCTCTCATACCACCTCAAACCTGTTCGCATTTACAGGAAACAGTTCGAATCTACGAGGCGTGCTCAAATGAAACGGGGCCTAACTACACCAAGTGAACATACGTACGATGCTCATGACGACGTCGTTTCTGATGTAAACAGCACATACCAACCGTCAAGTTAGCAAAATGTTATTATCCCCCCCCCCGACTCATAGTTTCATCAGCAGACCCCTTGAAAACATGGCGGGTATGATATGGAATCCGTCCGGAGTTGAACAACTAGCGGTGATTCCGTTGCTAATAGCTGAAGGATGTCGACAAGTTGACATTCATTGCAGAATGCAGGCAGTGTCTGGTGAAAAAAAGTGTGTGGAAAACTAAAGTGAAGAACTGGACAACCTTGTTTAAAGAAGGGTGTGAGTTAACGCAACAATATGCGCTTGACCTGGTTTCGGAAGATCTGTCGTTAAGTGACGTCCTCACGTCACGATGCGCATCGTACGTATGCTCACTTGTTGCGGTTTGTTCCGGTTTAATTTGAACACACCTCGTATTTGAACGTGTGCTGCGTCTTGCCAAAGATGTCCCCGCCGACCAGCTCTTAAAGCAGGTCATGGTCATCAAGGTTGAGAAGCTACCCTATCCGTCACGTTCCCGATCACGCACCACCTGGTTAGGTCAAATAGGAAAGACACCATCCTCACTGCATGCAGCCTGGGACCCAGCCAACCATTGTGCTCATTGATGGTTGACGAGACAGGCCCTTGTCTAAGCGGACTACTCATCTACCTACCTACTTACCTACCTGCCCACCCACCTCTATACTCAACTACCTACCCACCTACATACGCATATACCTACCACTCACCAATCTTCCCACGTTCCCATCAATATTAATAGCTGTCCATCGTTGTCGATGAGGACCGCCGACATCATCCTTGTCACAGATTTCCCTGTTGGGTGTGAGTGCGCATGTGGCTGAACAGGCTAATGCGGGCACGAAAACATCTGCTACATATCGGGCACACGAGGTTTGTAGAAGGTGATGGTGTTCCTGCTGTTCGGGATTTCCGGGTCTCGCGTCTGCTCAGGGCTTTCACAACACGGTCATCTTCACCGGCAGCTACACCCGATTTCACTGCGCTTCTCCAGTCAGATCTGTTTTGCGCAAGACACTCCCAGTTGTCGATGTCTATCTGGCAACTTTTTAGTGAGTCCTTCAGACCGTCTTTAAAACGTTTCTTTGGGCGCTTTCTCTTGCGCCATCCCTCTCTCAGCTCGCCGTAGAGAAGCTTTTTTGGGAGCCGCTCGTCTGACATACGGACGAGGTGTCCGGCCCATCCTAGTCGTGCTTTTTCTAGCAGTGCATGGATGCTGTGCATGTTAGCCCTCGAGAGAACCTCGATGTCAGTGACACGATCTTGCCATCGGATGTGGAATATTCGCCCCAGGCAACCTGTGTGGAAGTGGTTCAACCTCCTTGCATGTCCAAGCGTATAGTAGGGTTGGAATGATGGTTGCACGATAGACTTTGAGTTTGGTCTTGACGCTGATGCCACGACGTGCCCAGACCATCGAGCGCATACTATCAAAGGCTGTGCTGGCCTTTGCTATTCTGCTTGCCACCTCATCGTCTATGCTGACAGATCTCGACAGAGTGATGCCCAGATATGTGAATTTATCTACGACATTCAGCGTCTGCCCGCTGACTGTAGTCTCTGGTTTTGTGTACGGCATGCCTGGTGCTGGTTGGTACATGACCTCTGTTTTTTTGGCATTTATGGTCAGGCCAAAATTTTCACTTGCGGCAGAGAATCGGTCCATTCCAACCTGCATGTTCAGTTCTGAGTTGCTCATTAGAGCGCAGTCGTCAGCAAATACAAGTTCTCTGATTATGTCACCAGCAACTTTGGTTTTGGCCTTCATTCTTCTGGGATTGAGTAACTTGCCATCTGTGCGGTACTTTATGGGTATTCCAAGCTCCAGTTATCTGAAGGCGTCTGTCATCGTGGCCGCGAACATCATGCTGAACAAAGTCGGGCGAGTACACATCCTTGTTTTACTCCGTTTGATACTAGAAACGTTTTAGAGATTGCACCGCTGTCCAGTACACGAGCACACATGCCTTCGTGTATCTGTTTTACCATGGTTATGAACTTGTTGGGGTAGCCAAACTTGGACATTATCATATACAGCCCTCCTCTGTTTACTGTATCAAATGCCTTTGTCAAATCAATAAATGTGGTGTACAATGCCCGATTTTGTTCTCGACACTTCTCTTGTACTTGGCGAGCGGCAAAAATCATGTCCACTGTTCCTCTACCGGCTCTGAATCCACATTGGCTTTCTGGGAGGTGGTGGCTTTGTTCAAATGTTTGTTGAGCCTGTTTAGCAGTAAGCGCGCTAGGATCTTGCTTTCTACGGAGAGTAGCGATATTCCACGATGATTGTCGCATTCCTGACGGTTGCCTTTTCTTCTGTACAGGTGAACGATTGAGGCGTCCTTTAGCTCCTGCGGAATTTTTCATTCAGCCCACATGTTGCAGAAGAGTTTAGTGATCCTTCTGGTGAGGGATGGGCCAGCTGTCTTATATACCTGCTGGTATTGCATCAGCTCCTTATAGGTTGTACTGTCATCATACTGCGATTTACGTTGCATTGTTTCGTTAGGCTTGTGGCCCCGTGCATCCGATTTCAACAGGCGTTTCTGTAGGGATGCCCTCCTTAGCCTTTGGCTGTCCCCAGCCTATCTGCAAGGCAGCAGTTGTTTGTGATCAGAGTTGTCTCTCTTATGGAAGTTGTCTTACAAGACTGACGAGTCTTCACTACTCGTGTCTATAGGATGCGGTAATGATATATGAGATGTGATATATGATATATGAAATGGACTATGTACTGGTTTGTACTAACCCGGAAGAGAGGCAGTCCAGTGTGTCAGGATCCCAGGATCGTCACGTCCTGCCAGAAACGTATCATGTGCACGTGGGCGAGGTACCTCTTTGCTCCCTTTTTTTTCTCGGCACATCTTCAGTGATGGTACGCCTAGCATTCCCCGCCACCTGGGAGGTTGACACAGTAGGGCAGATGTGCAATGTCCGCTAGTCTGCATCTCTTCTGCGTCCATTGGTATGGCTGATAGCGTACAGAGGTAGAGATCGAGGCAGAAGTGCATTTAACCAGGGGACAAGCCTGGTAATGTCACGGAGATGTTGTTCGCCTAGTGTGCGGACAGATCTCATGGTCATTGGTTGAGTCTCGACAGTTCACAGTGAGGTGGCTGCTCTACTGTTTTTGACACCCCGACCAAGAACTAAGTCTTATGTTGGTGGTTTCGCACCCCATCGTCGTATAAGGTGAATATCAAGCAGCTGTCCACCCGCTTTGATCGGCGGACGGCAGAGACCTCTTTCTGCGGCTCTACTGGATAGGGCTGGAGCGCGAGCCCCAGGTCCCGAACATGTAGAAGCCTCCCATTGCATTGGTGCTGGGATTTTGGGCGGGATTCCGGCTTACAGGCGTTTGGCCGTAATCCCTCACATGGTAGCCTCGCGCCATTGGCTTATCAGCCTGGTACGTGAACCAAAGTGTCTGCGGCTCCTCTCGAATTGAGCTGGATTTCCGTAGCAACGCCCTGTCATTAGTAGGGTAAAACTGACCTGTCTTCAGATGGTCTATTTCCAGCACCCGTTCACTATTTGACCAGACGAATTAATTGAGGGCTTTTATTTTTCAATGACCAGGTATTTGAAATCTGCGATTTCTGCGAAGTTAAACACAATTTCCGTAGCGTTCTTTCATTAGAATGTTGAAGAGCTGACTGATATGCGTTCAAGGTGTCGATGTTCAATGTGTTCTGCAATTCACATTAATTCACGCAGCTGGCTGCGCTCTTCATCGACGCACGAGCCGAGTGATCCCAAAGTTATTTTGCAAATTTTCGTTTCCCAAAACCACCGGTTTGACAAATCAGTAGAAGGAAGGCACAGTATATCGATGTGTTGCGATGATGTGAAAAGGTAAATGTGGACAAGAGAAGGCAGAGGCACTGAGGGCGGCAGTGGAAGAAATGGTGACACATAAAGAAAATGAAAGCCATACAGTCCTGCTTACAGATGCTCTAGCCGTAGTCACAGCGCTAAAAAGCCAGAAAAACACTGAGCTTAATGACTTAAGAACAGCACTCTGCAAACTGTGCCAGCAGTCCGCACCAAAAAGGGTAATGGTACAGTGGGTCCCATCACACTGCAACATCCAAGGCAACGAGGAGGCAGACAGACTGGCAAAAGAAGGTGCAAGACTACCACAAACAGATACTAGTATGACGTACGAAGAGTCAAAACGGCTTATTAAAGCCAGATACATGACCAAATGGGAAACCGAACATACTGGTTACACCAAAAACGATGCCTATTACCAGTTGAACAGAAGAGAGCAGGTCGTTGTCTTCAGACTTCGCACTGGCCACAACAGACTGAGGTACCACCTATTCAACAAATTGAAGATAGGGTGTACCGACGAATGCCCGTGCGGTACCGGTAAAATGGCCGCTGAACATCTGCTGCAGAACTGCCCGACATACAAGGATCAGAGAGAGCAGATGTGGCCATCACCAGTGGAACTGCAAGACAAGCTCTATGGCAGTGTCGACAGCCTCAGGATGACCGCCGCTTTTTTCGAAAAAATAATGGTTACTGTCTGACTGCGTTCGAAGAAGAAGAAGAAGAAGAAGCATCAGCTCCTGGAGCTTTTCCTATAGATAGTGAACTGATTGCCCTGTCGACTTCCTCTTCAGTGATGACTTCATCCAACGCCAGGTTCAGTTCCACCTGCGGCATTCGCCGGATGGCCTCTTCATTTATGGACGATGGGTGGTTTTGTATTTTACAGAAGTGGTCTGCCCATCTGTCTAGAATCTGAACCTTATCTGTTAGCAGTGCCCCATCCGTACTGCGAACTGGAGTATTACTAGAGGGCTGCGGGCCGTAGAGAGCTTTCACTGCCTCGTAAAACCGTTTGGTGTCATGACGCTCGACGAACATCTCAATTTCGTCAGCTCTTTTGCTGACCCAGGAGTCTTGCATCTCTCTAAGCCTGGTCTGGACAGCTTTGCGAGCAGTATTGAAGGCAACTTTTGCTGCCGGAGATGGTGTGTCCCTCTGGTATTCCTTGTGCGCTCTATGTTTTGCATCGAGAAGGCCCTGTATTTCCAGATCGTTCTCATCAAACCAGTCCTTATGCTTGCGCGTCAGTGGGCCAATGTGTTTAGCAGCTGTATCGTAGAGTGTGTTTCTCAATGATGCCCAGTTCCCTTCGATGTCGTTCTTTTCAAAACGAAGCTCAGATAGTCTGCCCTCCAGCTCTTCCTGGAAGCCTCCTCTCGTGGGTTCGTATTTCAGCTGAGAGACATTTAGCCTCCTCTGTGGTTTCTTTCCCTGGGGGCGCATTTTGGGCTGGATCTTGAAGTTTAGCTTGGCAATGACAAGTCGATGGTCTGTCCAACATTCTGCACCACACATGCTCTTCGTTACCATAGCATCTGCGCGATTCCTACGTCTGATGATAATGTAGTCAATGAGGTTCCAGTGGCGGGACCTTGGGTGCATCCATGTGGTTCTATTTCGGACTGGAAGTCGGAAAGCTGTGTTTGTAATGAGTAGTTCATTTGCGGCACATGTCCTCAGAAGTAGCAGTCCGTTACTATTGCATTTTCCGATACCATGTCTGCCAATGGCCCCCTCCCATGCTGTATGGTCTGTGCCAACCCTATAGTTAAATTCACAGAGGATGACCAATTTGTCAGATTTGGGGACTGCAGCGATGAGCGCCTCAAGGTCCTCATAAAACATCAATATACACACCCAATTACCTACGCACGCACATATCAACTTACCTGCCCACCATACTACATATTCACTTACATACATACACACCAAACTACCTACATACCGACCAAACCACCTACATACCCACCAAACTACCTACATACCCTTCAAACGACTTACCTACCCATTCTATCAACTACTACCCACCCACCTATCTACCAACTCAACTACCTACCTATTCACCCAACTGCCTACCTATCGAACCATCTACCTACCTATTGGGGGGGGGGGGGGGGGGGGGGTAAGACTAACGTCTGGTCAACCACGACATACTGATTAAACATGTTAGTCAGGGCCAGGCAAAATATACTGACCAAGACCCTCACCTTAGCTTCCCGCAGTCCTCCCTGTAAACGGGTTGTTTTCACGACAGCCTGGCTAACAAGGTGAGAGATCGAAATTATACCCGTAGTAGTGAGTAACACGCAGGTGAAGCCAGGCCTATCACCCCCGGTCCACCTTCATCAGCACACTCGTGATGTGAGGAAAGCTACGACAACCCGCCACTTAACGTCCTTTTCAGGATGCACAAAAGAGTAACGTATTCATTTTGGGCATTCGACAACAAGCTACCGAACATATTTACGCACATACCTACCAAGCCAACTACCGACACAACCAACTACTTACCCACAAAACTACTCACCTACCTACCTATCGACCCACACCAAACAACGTACATGTGCTCCTGTACGTGGGCTCCCCGTGGCATGAAGGGGTGACCCGCCCATTGCATAAACACATACTACTCTTGACACGCCTTCTACGATATGCCAGGATGCCCTATTCTTTAAGCCCCGACTGCTAATCTCGTGATCAGTGCGCTATGTGCAAATGGGCATTCGAGTCTGGACTTTTTTGCGAAGGATAGCTTTATGACCGCAGCGCGGCATCGGCGTCACTCTGGAGGTTCGAGTGGGCGGACCGCGTCGGGTGACACTGTCGACGCCACCAAAGAGGGGTTACAGCAAAATGACTATGTAAAAAATGTGTGCACATCAACAGAAAAAAAAAAACAACAAACTATTTGCCACCTAATATGGGGCGGTCAAAGGTTTCTGATCTCGCGATAGTATTAACTGAAAGTGATTTACCATCATCATCATCAGTCTCCTAATCTAGAAGGTCGCTGAGGCACCATTATTGCAGTTTGTAGTACCAGCTCCTCCATACAACAACGGTGGATCCTGGGCCGCTACACACCTGACAGAGCCCATCTCTCTCCAGGCTAGTGGACAAGTGGATGATCTATTTCCCCATACCATCTTCTGTTTAGTGGAGAGAAGTAGATCTACTTCCACAAAACACCATTTCTTTAGTGGACGAGAGTTAGATCTACTTCCACAGAACACCATTTCTTTAGTGGACGAGAGTTAGATCTACTTCCACAAAACACCATTTCTTTAGTGGACGAGAGCTAGATCTACTTCCACACAACACCATTTCTTTAGTGGACGAGAGTTAGATCTACTTCCACAAAACACCTTTTCTTTAGTGGACGAGAGCTAGATCTACTTCCACAAAACACCATTTCTTTAGTGGACGAGAGCTAGATTTACTTCCACACAACACCATTTCTTTAGTGGACGAGAGCTAGATCTACTTCCACACAACACCATACGAAAAAATCAATGCAATAAATGTCTTCCTTTGCACACTTTCTGACGTCAATTCATTATCATCATTAAGTGCCGTCTCAGCAACGAAGGTTAACGGTAATGGATCTCCATCTGCCTCTGTCTCACGCCAGGCTGGTTCACGCTGTCAAACTGTGTCCCGACAGCCTCCTGATTTTGTCTGTCCATCTGTACCTCTACCGCCCATTTGGCTCTCTTGCCATCTACTCTGCCCTCCAAAACAACCTTTTGTAGATTGTCATGGCGCTTGACATGACAACAATATTTTATTTTTCTGATTTGTATTTCCTTTAGAAGTGTCTGTTCCACCTGGGGTTGTTCCAGAACCGGTTTGGTTTTCCGATCTTTCCAAGAAACTCGTCCAAATCTTCTGAATACCCGGTACCCCCATTTCAAAGGCTCAATACACGACTCCATTTTCCTTGTCAGGGTCCAGGTTTCTACATACAATAAAACTGCACATAACATTTTATGATTATTCCCATGTTTAAGATCTGAGATATCTGCGTTGACAGAAATATATCTCTCGTGGCTGTTAAAGGTATTTTCTGGATATTGCAATTCCTTTTATGATCTCCCTTTCACATTTGTCATCAGCTGAAATGGTCGACCAAGGTATACATAGCTTGACACTTGTTCCAGAGTTTCTGAATTTATGTGGATGAAACTTTTGAACTTTCTTTCTTTTTGGTGAACACCATAACTTTAGTCTTTTTGATGCTGATTTCCAACCCATATTGCTGACTTTTGCTAGATATCTTATCCATTAAGTTATGCTGATGTTCTGGATCCTCTGCCAATAGCATTGTCTCATCAGCATATGTGATATTATATTCAATCCAGGCATGTCATCTATGTCTTTGAAATACTGTTCTGTGTATACATTAAACAGGCAAAGGGAGAACACAGACACCTATCCAACCCATGTTTTAAATAGATATACTAGGTGACGCCTCCTCTCTAGTTCCCAAAACTGATTGATACCAGTACAAGTTTGTGATAAGTTTGATATGCTTACCGTCCAGATTGATATCCTCCAGATATATTATCAACTGTTCATGCTTCACGTTATCAAACGCTTTAGTGCAATCAATGAAGCAAGCATATACGTCCTTTTGCATCCGCATGTATGTTTCTACAATGATTCTCATACAGAAAATCCCTTCTCTTGTTCCGCTGTTCTGATTGAAGCCAAACTGCTCCCCACTGACCTCTTGGTTAATCGTTCCTTTAATTGCTCCCTGTACGATTTTAAGAAGTATTTTGGTAACATGGCTCAACAAACTTAGAGTCCTAATATCAATGTGGACTATGTCTAACAGAGAAATCAATTGGACTGTCTAAAAAAATATCAATAGTCAGCCTAGGGATATTTGCTTCTACGCTGGAGGGCATTATTCTAACATGACAACCTGACCACATCTAAAGACAGCAGTGTGATGTCATCAGTATCCATGACCATCAATGGCAGTGTCGGTGCCCATACGATGTTTCTAGTTCCACACAGCTTTGAGTTATAAGTTGACCAGTCAGTATTTCTCAAATGGCGGGAAATGTACTCTGCAGTTTGCTCTCTCCTTCCACACCAGTATAGTGCTGAAGCCTGCACGACTGTTTCTTTAGTCTGTTACGTCCCGTCCTGATGCGAGCAATGGTGATCTGTCCCTGCCGGTCAATCGTGCAGTAATTGTGGTCAGGTTAGCTCTGATCTCTCTGATCAGCCTATATATCTATCTTTTTTTCACAAATTACGTGATTTCACCATCTCCCTGTTCACATTCTAGGTGTTTCGCTTTAAGAGTTAGAAAACCATATCCAGCAGGAGAGATCTGTAACTCAATTTAGAGCTGAAGAAACAGCTGTTCACGCATCAAAGAGGATTCTTATCAGCCAAAATACAACTACAGGGACAAAGGTCATTGTGACAGACTCTGGGAGCGTACTTCAAGCCATAGCAAGCTCAAAACAAATTTTTTTGTTAACAGACTATCAAACGAAATAAAATATAACATTGGGTTGCTGTCTCCCATCCCCCCCCCCCCCCCCCCAAAAAAAAATAAAAAAACAACAACAACAACAACCTAGATCTAGTCCTACAGTGGATTCCAGTCCACTGTTGTATCCTTGGAAAGTGGAAGGCAGACGAGCTCTCAAAAAGCCGAAATTGGCGGCAAAGACACTGACCAAACAATCCATTATAACGGAATGGAGAGACCAGCACAAAGAATACAAACCAGAAAATGCCAGTATAGACAAACTTGGCAGAGATGAGTAGACACAGATCTCCAGACTCAGAACGGGACATTGCAGACTCAAGGTCAACCTCCACAGAATGGGTCTTACAGACACCGCCACGTGCGATTGCGGAGCACCCAAGCAGACACCAGAACACATCCTGCAGGACTGCCCCACTTGTGCAGACCAAAGAGAAACAGTTTGACCCGTGGGAGGGGGGATGGGGATGAGAAGGGACCATGCTCAAAAAGCTGTGGGGGGCTGGCAAAGATCTAAACTGCAGTCTTCTTTGTGAATCTGGCCGGGCTAGAAGCATAACATCAGTTGATCGACAGAAGCTTGAAGAGTTGGGTGACCCGGGTCCCTGTCTCTATGCCCTATCTGCACTAATTCACAACAACGTATAGCACACATTTCTATAGCTGGATAAACAGCATCACGACAGGGTCACGAACTCGATCCCTTTTCTGTGAAAAGCAGTTGCTCAGCGGTTCTATCTATACACAGCGAAAACAGCTAAGCAACATTCAAGCTTTGGCAAACAACAGTAATCAATGAGATAGCTAAAAATACCCGCATCACCCCACGGTTCTCAGTCCATTGGACGGGGAGAGAAAAATATTAAGTCGGTGAAGACTGAGAACTTTATATTGTCAAAGTTCATGGTCCGGAATAACATGGTGTTGATAGAACGGTATTGAGCCCTGGGTCAGGCTTGTAGCAAGTCAAATAAAGGTCGCACTCAGTCCTACATTATACGGCCAGAATCTGGATATGAAGATATGGGTTGATTCAAAAGTCTTCTCACATTGAGGGAACAATTTTTCAATTTTGAGTTTTACCATTTACACAAGTAAATATTTTTTATTTTTAAATTACGTTGTTCTGTAACATTTGTAATTAAGTTAGGACATTTAGTATTTTTGGCATTTTTATACGTGCCATGTTCAAATGAAACCGGATCAAACTGCAACAAGTGAACATACGTACGATGCGCATGATGACGTCACTTCGGGTGTTAACAGCACATTCCAACCGTCAAGTTTGCAAAATTTCATTATCCTCTGACTCAGTTTCCTCAGCAGATGGTCGAAAACATGGCGGATGTGATACGGAATTCGTCCAGAGTTGACCAGCGAGCGGTTATTCTGTTTCTAAAAGATGAAGGATGTCGACCAGTTGACATTCATCGCAGAATGCAGGCAGTGTATGGTGACAAAAGTGTGTCGAAGAAAACAGTGAAGAGCTGGAAAACGATGTTTAAAGAAGGACGTGCGTTTACGAAAGATCTTCCGAGACCAGGTCAGGTGCATATTGTTGCGTAAACTCAAGTCCTTCTTTAATCGCTTCATAGGGCCCACATAGCAGATTGACAGTTCGCACTAGTAACAGCTGTGTACACAATTTCAGTGTCGGTTGTAAGAAGCCACATACTGCAAAGGACATGCTACTTGCTTTATGTTATGGGGAAGTTGGTTCAAATAGGAGAAATAGAAGTCCACTCAAACGGACAGCAGTCATGTCAAAAAATAAAAGCTTGTTAAAAAGAGGTAATATATGTCCCTTAGCAGGCAAGGCCATCGGGGATCAAGTGCTAGGCTTCATTGTGATTATGTTTAGCCTTGGCCACCAGTTGTGTGCTTCAATATCTTGGCTTCCCTTACCGTGTAGATGGTATCCATTTACAGATGGGTGCACCAGAGAAAATCGAGAGCTGGGTTTGAATCACAGCCTACTTTAGATGCAGGCCTTCTGGCTCATTTGGGAATTCCATTTGAAACATCACATTCCATCGGCGACTAAATAGCGGAACTCATATTGTGCCAACGATTACAATCAACCCATGCTCCCCACAGAGAAATAAAACAAATTCACGGTACGAAACAGAACAAATCACTGTTGAGAGTTATCCTTTCATATAATCAAGAGACCAACTGCATATCCATCAGTGTTTCCCGAACACGCGATTATAGTTGCACTGATAGTTGACACATAGACGTTCCGTTATTTAGTCAGCCTTGCAATATGACGTTTCAAAGGGATTTCTCAGTGAGAAAGGCCTTTATCTAAAGTAGGCTGTGGTTGAATCCGGTATATATCTGACGTGAGAAGCAAACGCTCCAGTCTAAGGGTTAAACACCCCGTAATGCGCAACCCTAGACTTCTGGAGGGTTCGTAAGCCCGGGACCAGCGCAACTAAATACTTCTGTAGCTTTTCTAAACATGCGTTCGGTGCAACCCTACAGATCTGTTGGGTTTCTAAATCAGCGTTCTGTGAACCAATAGACGTCTGCAGAGTCTCAAAATCCAGGTTCTGCGAAAATTTGAACTTCCGGAAAGTTTCCAGGCCCGCGTTATGCGCAGCCTATGACTTCTGGGGAAAGGCATACGACAGATCGTGAATCAATCAGATTGAAAATGTAATTAAAACAAAACACACAAACTAGGACCGACCATCACGGCTGTGACCAGAGATCGACCAACACTCTTTGTTAGTTCCCAGCGACCGACCAACCCACTTTGTTAGTTCGCTGCTGTGACCAGCGACCGACCAACCCTCTATTTGTTCACAGCTGTGACCAAAGACCGACCAACCCACCACTTTGTTAGTTCCCATATGTGACCAGAGACCGACCAACACTCTTTGTTAGTTCCAAGCTGTGACCAGAGACCGACCAACCCACTTTGTTAGTTCCCAGCTATGACCAGAGAGCGACCAACCTTCTGTTTGTTCACAGCTGTGACCAGAGACCGACCAACCAACTTTGTTAGTTCCCAACTGTGACCAGAGACCGACCAACCCTCTGTTAGTTCCCAGCTGTGACCAGAGACCGACCAACCCTCTGTTAGTTCCCAGCTGTGACCAGAGACCGACCAACCCACTTTGTTAGTTCCCAGCTGTGACCAGAGACCGACCAACCCTCTGTTAGTTCCAAGCTGTGACCAGAGACCGACCAACCTTCTATTAGTTCCCAGCTGTGACCAGAGACCGACCAACCCACTTTGTTAGTTCCCAACTGTGACCAGAGACCGACCAACCCACTGTTAGTTCCAAGCTGTGACCAGAGACCGACCAACCCTCTGTAAGTTCCCATCTTTGACCAGAGACCGACTAACCGTCTGTTATTTCCCAGCTGTGACCAGAGACCGACCAACCCTCTGTTAGTTCCCAGCTGTGACCAGAGACCGACCAACCCTCTGTTAGTTCCCAGCTGTGACCAGAGACCGACCAACCCTGTTAGTTCCCAGCTGTGACCAGAGACCAACTAACCTTCTGTTAGTTCCCAGCTGTGACCAGAGAACGACCAACCCTCTGTTAGTTCCCATCTGTGACCAGAGACCTACCAACCCTCTGTTAGTTCCCAGTTGTGACCAGAGACCGATCAACCCACTGTTTGCTCGCAGCTGTGGCCAGAGACCGACCAATCCACTTTGTTAGTTCCCAGCTGTGACCAGAAACCAAGCAACCAACTTTGTTAGTTCCCAGCTGTAACCAGAGACCGACCAACCATATCAGATTGCAGACCCAGCAATCCAGCTACATGGCAAGTGACTATCAAAAGAGTTGCTTTATAGTGATCTGCAAAATGGCAAGAGAGCAAATGGTGGGCAGATGAAAAGGTGCAAGGACACACTTAAGGGATCACTGATCCAGTGCGGTATTAACCATAATGACTAGGAAATAATCGAAACCAAATGATCGTAATCAAGGTCTGTGAAGAGTGTCTGATCTATAGTAATTCCATGTAGGTGGGTGCTGGCTCGGCGAAGGAGCCAATCGACGGCCCGGGAGAAGAGATCTGCAGCAAGTACGCAACCCTGTCTGACGCCTGTGGATGTAGGGAACCTTTCCGAGACGTATTCTGGCGCCGGTGTCTGTGTGCAACTCCTTTATCAAATTTAGTAACGGGACAGGAGTGCCAATGCCACAAACCACCTCGCGACCCGAGGCCTTCCATATGCGAAATTAGCGACACATTATTGGCATTCGTTGGTACGATTTCGTCCGGAATGTGGATGTTTCTGCAAGGACACATCTCCCCCCTGTCTTGGTTATTCTGGAACGTCGCCGCATTTTCCTGTTCGGTCATGTTGTCCGACTGGACAAGGAGGTCCCTGCTCACCAGATTCTTCAAAAGACAGTCAACAGTGCTAACGGTCTCCCCCTGCTGGCTGGAAGCGCAGGAGAGGTCGTTCTAGAAACACGTGGCTTCAACAGGTAGCATCCTCCCCCATCTGCCTTAGAGGAGACCTGGCAGCACGCAGTTACAACTGGACATGGTACTGTTCATCCGACGCAACGGGCCTCAGACGCCTAAGCGAACATTATTATTATTATTATAAATGATCGTCACCAATCGCACACTGGCCCAGCATTATTGCGGAGGATGCTACGAGACATGAGGCTAAACGAATAAATGAGGCTATCCAGAGAAGATCGCTCTGCAACTCAGTTCACAGAAAAACATCCTCCAACACGGGGGTGTCCTATTTCATTGTACTAAGTGCGAAAGACAATTCAGGGCTCGGATTGGCAGACAATTCGGGGCTTGGATAAGCAGACAATTCATTCCTGCCACGGATTGGCAGACAATTCATGCAGGGCTAGGAATGGCAAACAATTCAGGGCTTCGGATTAGAATACAATTCAGAGCTCAGATTAGCAGACAATTCAGGGCTCGGATTAGCATACAATTCAGGGCTCGGATTAGAATACAATTCAGGG
The DNA here is from genome assembly GCA_036924085.1 of Ariolimax columbianus. Taxonomy (NCBI): domain Eukaryota; kingdom Metazoa; phylum Mollusca; class Gastropoda; order Stylommatophora; family Arionidae; genus Ariolimax; species Ariolimax columbianus. Next base: position 40,489,375 of record JAVGWX010000008.1, on the reverse strand, counting down.
CTCGGATTAGCACACAATTCAGGGCTCGGATTAGCATACAATTCAGGGCTCGGATTAGCATACAATTCAGGGCTCGGATTAGCATACAATTCAGGGCTCGGATTAGAAAACAATTCAGGGCTCGGATTAGCACACAATTCAGGGCTCGGATTAGCATACAATTCAGGGCTCGGATTAGCATACAATTCGCGGCTCGGATTAGCATACAATTCAGGGCTCGGATTAGAATACAATTCGCGGCTCGGATTAGCATACAATTCAGGGCTCGGATTAGCACACAATTCAGGGCTCGGATTAGCATACAATTCGCGGCTCGGATTGGCATACAATTCAGGGCTCGGATTAGCACACAATTCAGGGCTCGGATTAGCATACAATTCAGGGCTCGTATTGGCTTAATAAGCCATCATCGAATAAGTAACGTACTTTTCAGAGTGCACAAAAGAGTAACAAACTCATTATGGGCATTCGCAACAACTAACTTACTGACTGACTTACTAACTAGCTGACCGACTAACTACCTAACTAACTAACTAATTTACTAACTAACTAACTAACCAACTAGTAAAGTTAAATCAAAGCGTTTAACAGAAGTATTGAAATTACAAACAAGAAACTAAATGCAACGGGATTAACTGAACAAGCAAAGGGTGTGCACTTTTGAGCGACTCGGCGAGTGATGATAACTCACGTTGATAAATCGATAGTGAGATAATCACCCCAGCAATGCGAGCGCGCGAAAACCAAGCTAGGGTGGGGGGGGGGGGGAGAAGGTGGGGGGGGGGCGAATGATGTTCGACACTCACATACATCGTGCATATAAAAGTGCATGCATATATATATATATATATATAAAACAACGGTAGACAATAGTGCAAATCTTGTTTCCATTTATATCTTGTTCATGGCTACAATGCTATTATTTAACGATAATACAATCAATGGATCGGAGATTCTTGGTCTCCAGGAGTTGGAAATCAATGACACCGCAGGTGCGGAGTGACAGTATGACCCATGTCGTGCCCAATGGAGGGAGAAATTATATGGTGGAAGGATGAACTTTAGACAGATTGGTATGTGAATAAGGCAAAGGTACCAAGTGGCCCAGAAGTCTCTTTACACCATCATTATTGACCTGTCACTCCGGATCACGGAGTGTACGTCCAACAATGCATTTGGTTTAACCAACTGTTAGTGAAAGCTTCTTCCATGCGGTAAACATGCCGCAGCCATCGTAGACGTCGCTAGCTCAACAGAGAGTGCATGATGTGGAGGTATTGAAAAAGTTGGGGTAAAAAGAGAATTAATAACCGAAATCAAGGTTAGATAGTTACGTTATTGTGGTCATAAAACAAGACAAGCCTCGTTGAAGACCATACTAGAGGGTAGGGTGGAAGACAGTCGTTCAAGAGGCAGACAACGTTTTAAGTGGGTGAATAACATCAGGAGATGAACTGGAAAAAGGATTTCAGATTGCACCATTACGGCAAGAGATAGAGTACACTGGAGATCCATCGCAGCCGACCTTCGATGCGGAGATGATGCTTGAACTGAACTGAATTATGACATAATTTCCCTGTTGGTACTCAGACCCTAGCCCTAATGTTGTTTTAATATACTACGAGAACGCACACTCCCGCTCATCGATTATTTACCGCAGCCTGAGCTGACCCATCTGTGTAAACACTGACCCAGATGCCTTGTGGATATTCTTCCTCCAAGAAACGGTACCTCCCTACATTGAACGGCGTTCTGTTCATCCGTGTCTAGTATATCTTTCGCTAGGATACATACTCGCAGTCGATACTTCTTCCTTCAAGCCGTTTGTTTTGGACTTTACGGGCATGTCAACTCCGGAAAGATTTGTAGTTTGCCTACGCAGTCATTTTGCCTGATGCATACACCTCCTTGCCTACATGGCTGAGTCTCAACAGACCACAAGAAGTGTTCAATCAAGAGATTTTTCTATCAGCATTCCACACGTTGACAAATGTCATTTCTGGAATATCACCAGACGAATTACGTGAATGGAACAGGTGTTTTATGTGAGTTGACGAACTGTACTACATGAGTTGACCAAATGTGTTATGTGAGTTGACAAACTGTACTACATGAGTTGACCAAATGTGTTATGTGAGTTGACGAACTGTACTACATGAGTTGACCAAATGTGTTATGTGAGTTGACGAACTGTACTACATGAGTTGACCAAATGTGTTATGTGAGTTGACGAACTGTACTACATGAGTTGACCAAATGTGTTATGTGAGTTGACGAACTGTACTACATGAGTTGACCAAATGTGTTATGTGAGTTGACGAACTGTACTACATGAGTTGACCAAATGTGTTATGTGAGTTGACGAACTGTACTACATGAGTTGACCAAATGTGTTATGTGAGTTGACGAACTGTACTACATGAGTTGACCAAATGTGTTATGTGAGTTGACAAACTGTACTACATGAGTTGACCAAATGTGTTATGTGAGTTGACAAACTGTACTACATGAGTTGACCAAATGTGTTATGTGAGTTGACGAACTGTACTACATGAGTTGACCAAATGTGTTATGTGAGTTGACGAACTGTACTACATGAGTTGACCAAATGTGTTATGTGAGTTGACGAACTGTACTACATGAGTTGACCAAATGTGTTATGTGAGTTGACGAACTGTACTACATGAGTTGACCAAATGTGTTATGTGAGTTGACGAACTGTACTACATGAGTTGACCAAATGTGTTATGTGAGTTGACCAAATGTATTACGTGAACAGTTTGCAAAAGACCCACTAAAAATATATCACAAGAAACAATTTGTCCAGAACTAAAACTCAAATTTGAGTGGATTCAAAGTAAATCACTCAGATCAAATGATATTTCTTCTTTTTTTCGTTCTCAAACTCCCGCTATCAAGCCCTGAAAAGGGTTTTGCAAGTAACCGGATGTAGTCCGGAGAACGGCATTCGTTGCGCTGTATTTTACAACTTGACCGTCATATTTGCACCTTTCGGTCCAACACATCCGACTCAAGCAGGCATTTTTGAGTACCGGGATAGCCTTCCCTCTTCGATCCCTTCTCCTTAGCCAGCCTGCTCTGTTGCAGCCTGTTGTCCAGGATTACCGTGTGGAGGTGTAGAAGGGTCATGGCAGCTCTGCTTCGCTGACCCTGACGCTAGCAGTCAGATATGGGTCGCTGAATGCTGCAGCTCATGCACCGCTCAGCATCTTGATCCCAAATTCATACAAAAACGAACAGAATTGTGTACAGTTGTGCAGTTCTTATCGTAGATGATATATAATTATGCTGGAACGATATAAAAAAGAGCTACAAAGCTGATAGTGGGATTTCAGAATTACAGTTATGAGGAAAGACTCACACAAACAGGTCTACAATGCCTAGAAAAGAGAAGAATTCCAGGTGACTTAATACTGGTTTATACGATAATCAAAGGAACGGATAAATTAGACTATAACAAGTTTTTTTCCAAAATACAACCACCTACAAGAACAAGAGGGCATAGCTACAAACAAACTAAAGAAAGGTCCAGATTAGATAATATAAATTTCTTCTTAGTCAAAGATTGGTAAAATCTTGGAATGCATTGCCACAAAGGCATTGTGAAGGCAGGGACAATTAATGCATTTAAGAATACATTGGATTCGCATAGCTTTTAGAGCAAGGAAATGTAAATAAAACCGGTTGTATACAGATTCTGCAGAGTCCTCTAAACCAGTATACAGACGTTGTTAAGTTAGTGGCGTCATAGGAATTATGGCTTCAAATCGCTGATCTCCAGGTGATGAATAACACAATTTTGAATTTTGTCGGGGCAGCGGCCGTTAAGCCTTCTCCTTTCGATTTCTAACCGCCGAGAGAATTTTAACGTGTGTGACATTGCGCACTGGTGTCCGATCTCTACTAGATCCGAGGAAATACCAGAAAGTCAACTTGAAACAAATCACGGTCTCAACCATGAGTTGAGCTCTCGACCACCAGCACCCGAGGCTGACGTCTTACCTCGAGACCACTCTGGCGCTATCCAGGCGGACGGTCACTGATCACTTTGTCCCTGATTAAGGATCTAAGAAGTGGAGGGAGTTTGTTGCTGCCTTTAAAGACATTACTGTGGAGGAAGACTCACGTCTGATCCGACAAAACATAGTGGTCAAGACCGCTGCCTCGACTTCCTCGTAGTAATCCCTGGAAACAGGCTGTTTTCATAGCAGCCTGGCTAATGAAATAGGGGATCGAAGTGATCCCCGCAGTAGTAAGTGACAGGCAGATGAAGTCAAGCATAGAATAACCACCTGGAGGACAAAGGCCCACCTTCATCAGCACACTCAGGATAACAGAAAAGCTACTGCAATGCGTCACTTAACGAACTTCTCCGGGCGTAAAAAAGAGTAACAAACTCATGATGGGCTTCTGCAACAACAAAGACACTAACAATATTTATCTACCACTGACAAAAGGAACTAAGAAGTGGAGGGAGTTTGTTGCTGCCATTAAAGACACAATCAGACATGATTGTCTTTGACCGCTTAGTCACTGACCAAGCGACCCCTGGTCTCAAGAGAGGCGGGACCAGAGGGCCTTCATTCTGAGTTTCCTCCAGTCTAATCGTCTGGTCGTCTTGCCTACTGGTCCAAGGTGGCTCTGGACAAAAGAATGAGGTTGATGACCAGTGCAGTTTCTTCCTTTTTATAAATACAGCGCAAGTTACATCATCAAGAGAAAACCGTGTGATGATGTCGCTGTCATCGCTTGCGATGGATAACTAACTAACTAACTAACTAACTAACTAACTAACTAGCTATACGAATTCTTATTACTTAACCTATCCAATCACCGACAATATCCACCCTCTACTACCCAAACGGCTGCTCCTACTCACATCTTTCAGCTTTCACACAACCTCCCCCCCCCCCCCCAGCCGACTCTCACCCTCACCTCCCAACCTAAATAAACAAAACATCCAGTCTCCATTCCCCATTGCGCCTTCTCCCACTCTCACCTCGCAGCCTCCACTTTCCCTAACCCCCGCTCCCACTCCTAATAACCCCCGCTCCCACCTTCCACTCCTAATAACCCCCGCTCCCACCCTCCACTCCTAATAACCCCCGCTCCCACCCTCCACTCCTAATAACCCCCGCTCCCACCCTCCACTCCTAATAACCACCGCTCCCACCCTCACCTTCTAGCCTCCACTCCCCATAACACCCGTTCTCACCCTCACCTCCCAGCCCACAGCCAACCTCCACTCACCAAAAGCCTTCTCCCACCCTCACCTCCCAGCCTCCCCATATGCCTCGCTCCCACCCCACCTTCAGCCTCCCTATAACCTCCGCTCCCACCCTCACCTCCCAGCCTACATCCAGCCTCCACTCACCAAAAGCCTTCTCCACACCTCACGTCCCAGCCCACATCAGCCTCCACTCACCAAAAGGCTTCTCCCACCCTCATCTCCCAGCCTCCACTCACCAAAAGCCTTCTCCACCCTCACCTCCCAGCCCACATCCAGCCTCCCCATATGCCTCGCTCGCACCCCACCTTCCAGCCCACATCCAGCCTCCATATAACCTCCGCTCCCACCCTCACCTCCCAGCCTACATCCAGCCTCCACTCACCAAAAGCCTTCTCCACAACTCACGTCCCAGCCCACATCAGCCTCCACTCACCAAAAGGCTTCTCCCACCCTCATCTCCCAGCCTCCACTCACCAAAAGACTTCTCCCACCCTCACCTCCCAGCCGCCCCATATCTCCCCTCACCTCTCAGCCTCCCCATAACCCCCGCTCCCACCCTTACCTCACAGCCTACATCCAGCCTACACTCCCGATAACCCCCGCTTCCGGCCTCACCTCCCAGCCCACATCCAGCCTCCCCATATCCCCCGCTCCCACCCTCACCTCCAGCCTCCCCATATCCCCCGCTTCCACCCTCACCTCCCAGCCCACATCCAGCCTCCCCATATCCCCCGCTCCCACCCTCACCTCCCAGCCCACATCCAGTCTGCCCATATCCCCCGCTCCCACCCTCACCTCCAGTCTGCCCATATCCCCCAGTCCCACTCTCACCTCCCAGCCCCCATTCAGTCTGCCCATATCCCCCGCTCCCACCTTCACCTCCCAGCCCACATCCAGTTTGCCAATATCCCCCGCTCACACCCTCACCTCCCAGCCCACATCCAGTCTGCCCATATCCCCCGCTCCCACCCTCACCTCCCAGCCTACATCCAGCCTCCCCATATCCCCCGCTCACCTCCAAGCCCACATTCAGCCTCCCCATAACCCCCGCTACCACCCCCTTCTAGCCCACATCCAGCCTCCCAATAACCCCCGCTCCCACCTCACAGCCTCCACTCACCAAAAGCCTTCTCCCACCCTCACCTCCCAGCCCACATCCAGCCACCACTCACCAAAAGCCTGCTCTCATCCATAGCCAGTAGATCCCTGCCAGTGATCTGCCTGTCCAGGAACAGCTCCGTGTACCGGTACAAGTTGGCAGCAGCCATCCACTCCACAACGTTAGCCACGGTCCATTCCGAGATGGGCTGGAGCAGAAATACAATGCAAGTGGTTAATCAAATGCTAATATAATAAACCACTTTAACTCTTATTGCCCTTACATAGATGATGAGGTGAATACAAGAACAGTTTAGTTTAGTCGAAGAATTGACGCCATTGCACACGGTTTAACCCATAAGTGCTCTGTACTTTTCCATATGTTTGGAGAATCCCAGCACAATGCCCTAACTCCGTAGCACCGGCGAGAATCCCATAATAGATTGGGGAAGGTTTTTTAACATAATTTTGAATTTTGCCCGGGCAGTGGCCATAGGCCTACTCTTTTTTATTTCAAATTGCCGTGGGAATTTTAACGTGCGCGACACTGCCCACGGGCGTACGATCTCTACTTCCCAGATATCTGTGAAAATACCAGAACGTCCGAGTGAAGAAACTCGGTCTCCACCTTCATTTGACCCCGAGACCTCCAGCAATTGAGGCCGACGTCTTACCTCGAGATCACTCAGTCCCCGCTCCAATTATAATTAGGGCAAGTGCGGCATTTGGGAAACTTCAAAATAAGGAATGGGACAGGCCCCACCCCCGTCATCACCAACGCCACCATCATCATCACCACTACCACCACCTTCATTATTGACCGCCTACGACAGGCTTATAATGGTATGCATATTCTGTTATCTCTGTTCATCACTAGACCGATACCATCCGCTGGCATTTATCTTTCATAACTAACGTAAACCAACGATCTTTGCATGCATACATAGACTTTATGAATTCATTGCCGAGCAAAATGCATTGCATTACTTTTTGTAATGACCAAACACGCATCAGGTGCTATATACGAGATGTCTTCATATGAAATATAACCTAACTGCACTAAGTTAACATACGTACGATGCGCATGATGACGTGCCTTCTCAGGTAAACGGCACATACCAACCGCCAAGGTTGCAAAATGTCATATTCTCTGACTAACAGTTTCCTTAGCAGGTCGTTGAAAAGATGGCTAGTTTGATTCGGAATCCGTCCAGAGTTGATCAGCGAGCGGTGATTCGGTTTCTAACAGCTGAAGGATGTTGAACAGTTGACATTCATCGCAGAATGCAGGCAGAGTATGGTGACAAAAGTGTGGCGATCGTAAGCGGTCTACCTGAATTTCTCCATCAATTTTGGTGATGGCATCTTCTGACACAACAATATGCGCCTGACCTGGTCTCTGAAGATCTTTAGTTAACTCACGATTTTCTTTAAACATCGTTGTCCAGTTCTTCACTGTTGTCTTCGGCACACTTTTTGTCACCATACACTGCCTGCATTCTGCGATGAATGTCAACTTCAGCTGTTAGAAACCGAATCACCGCTCGCTGATCAACTCTGGACGGATTCCGTATCACACCCGCCATGTTTTCAACGGTCGGCTGATGAAAGTATGAGTAAGGGGATAATGACATTTTGCAAACTTGACGGTTGGTATGTGCTGTTTACATCGGAAGTGACGTCATCATGTGCATCGTACGTATGGTCACTTGGTGCAGTTAGGTCCGGTTCCATTTGAACACGCCTCGTATATTTCGCATTATTTTACGGTGCAGACACATTGGCTTTGAAGAAACAGTTGGAAAACAAAAAAGAAGCTCTCTAAATGTTGTTATTCAGAAGATTGTGTCGCATTTCTTGGAAAGGGAAACAAACAAATAACCATGTCCTGACGAGAACTCTTGACAGACATTACAATTAGGCAGGTCAAATACTTTGAACAGAATACAATCAATAATCAATAGGACGCTTAGGCGACCAGGATCTGTCGCAAAGAATGACCATGGCATGACCACGTCTGATGCCCGCGTCCCAGGCGGCCTTCAGTTCTTGGCGGTGGTGATCTGTTTTAGCCAGGTGTTAGAAGGCAGCCCCGAGGACGTCTCCAGAATGAGCACGGTTTCTTGTTGTAACTCGCTGAATTTTAGGATTTTCGTCTTCGTCCAGGAAATGCGCAAACCGATCGAGCCAGTGCCTTTGGGGGGCCTAACAAGGCCTGATAATAGTAGCCTGGTATGATGACGTCATTAGTGTAGACGAGGTTGGTTACACAGGTGTCGCCGACAAGGACCCCCGGGTTGTGTGAGGATCCAGTCCATGGCGCGGCAGAAAAGTGCAAGAGCGAGGACACAGCCCTGTCGGACCCCACATGATGTAGAGAACTTCCATGTGAGATCCCGCTTGACAGAGTAAGAATGGATTAAATCAGAAAGACGGTGGGGGTGCAACACCGTGTATGGAATGCACGGAAAGGCACATAATAAAATGGTTCGGACACCTGATGAGAATGCAACCAACGTCACCAGCTGCGGTACCAGACATCAGGATTGCAGAGCAAGAGGCAGACTACAAAAAAGATGGATAGATGGTGTCAGTGAGCCATGGAATGAAAACAACGCCAAGCAACAAAACTGGCACACGACAGAAAACTACACCTCCCCACGACGTCTAACAACATAAGTGGAATGAAGAATATACTGATGATGACCAAATATTGTAGACCCAAAAAGACATGAAACTTTATTGAAAACAATACAGGAGAGGAAGTTTGAAGGTCGGCGAACAAGGAGTGTACAGTGCCTATAAGTAAGAGGACAGCATCGACTAATGGACTAATGTCAGTCTGGCAGAGTGTACCATCAAGACAAGAGATAGAGGATTGTGGAGGTCCAGTGCATCCAACCTTCGTTGCGGAGACGGCACTTGAATTGAATCATTTTCAGTCGAGCTTCCGACCCAACCAGTCGCTTAGACAGACTGCGTCTACCATCAGATAAGTATACCATTTTTTCCTTATATGTTGATTTTCTAGTTCAATATTGTTGTTATGTGTTATCCGTGATGAAGGCCTATTGGTCGTAACGTAGGTTTTGTTTGTATTCTCGTCTCGGTGCGATATCTGACCATACCCATTTTAAAATTTCGATTAAACTTAACTTTAATCAACTTTAACCTTTTTTTTTTTAATTAATTTTTTTCCATTGAATTGAATCAAAAGAGACTTTACAGAACGTTCAACAGAGAGGGTGAACTATGGCTATAAAACAACATAATATAACTTTTACAATCAAAGCCATACCCTTCTAGCTGGAAAGCTCTTGTTTCTACTTTATGGGCGTTAAATTCGAGGCGTGTTCAAATTAAACCCGTCTCGGTGGATTTATTACAAACATATGAAGGTAACATCAGCAGGACTGGCAGAATTAAACAAATCAATTGTTATGAAGCAAGCATGCACCTGGGTTCGTTAGAAAAAGTGACTATAGCCATTCAGACACGCATCCCACTCTTTGGGTAATTATTGAATGCTGCTCCAGCAAAATTACGCATCAAGTGGTTCAAACTCCACATTATGGAGGTCGGTTAGCACCCATCGAAACCATTGTGAACAATGAGTGGTCTCGAGGTAAGACGTGGGCCTCGGATGCTGGAGGTCGCGGGTTCAAATTACGGTGGAGATCAGGATTTTGTCACGTGGACTTGCTGGTATATCCCCGGGTCTCTTGGTAGTAGAGATCCGTGTGTAGTGTCGCGCACATTAAAAATTCCTCGACAGCCGGAAATCGAAAAGAGTAGGCTTAACGGCCGCTGCTTAAAATTCAAATTTATGTTAAAAATCTAGCCAATCTATTACGGGATCCTCACCAGTGCTGCGGAGTTTGTGCAATGTGTTGATATTCTTTAATAATAAGGAGAAGAACAGAGCACTTATGGGATAAACGGTGTGCAATGGCGTTGATTCTTCGACTAAACTAAACTTAACATTGTGAAACACACCTTCCGATACTTCAGTTTCTTCCAAGCCACCATTTGAACTGCCGCAAGCGACACAGTAGTAGCGAACGTAAGCTCTGGCGACGGTCCACCGTACTGCTGTATCAATATCGGCAATGGCTTCTTCTGTCGCAACAATATGGGTCTGACCTTGTTCACGGAGGATCTTCCGTTAACTAACCTCCTTCCCGTAACATCCGCACCCAATTCTTTCACTGTTGTCTTCGACGCGCTTTAGTCACCATACACTGCTTGCATTCTGTGATGAATGTCGACTGGTCGACATCCTTCAGTTGTTAGGATCAACTCTGGATGGATTCCGTACCACAAACGCCATTTTCTCAACGGCCTGCAGCAGAACCTATGAATGTGAGAATAATGAATACGAGTTTGTGCTTATCACGTCAGATGTGATGTCATCACGCTCCTCGCACGTATGTCCACATGGCCAGGTACAGCAAGGTTTAATTTGAACACGCATCGTAACATAGATTCTAATTGCACGTTTCACGTGTCTTGATGCAGTAGGAAACCTTCTACGCCTTAGTGGTTCTGCTGAGCTATGTTGGTGGGAGTCGTGTGATCCTGATAGGCTCAGCCAAGTGGTTTATGGGGTGCCAGGGAGGGGTGGTACCTCTAGTGGCAGACATGTAGTGCCCTATGTTGGGTAGTTTGTCCATTATTGGTCCTCACATGGCATTCAACTCTCACTTATGGCCCCATGTAGCTATCAGCATGCGGCAGCGGCCCCACCTCGGGCAACGGTTTCGACATGACCGGCTAAACCAAGTGAGGGTAGCCGATGGGTCTAATACACCCGCGGCCATAAAGGGCTTGTCTACCTAAGCATGTGAAGACTGCATTCGGTGGACTGTGCAGAAGAACCAATGGCTGGTCAACGGGCATCAAGGGGACTACCAGCAACTCGCTGTGGAGCGTTTGGGGCAAGGCTAGACATAGAAGTTCCCATTAGTCGTCCACTGCATCCGGATTACTGCTCCAGTTGTATTGATCATATCTTGCCACTGGATCAAATGGAATCAGGACAAGAGAGTGAGGCTGACGGTGTACAACTCACCTTCTCTTAAATCCAATTTACGTCCAAGTCATATTGTCATCTCGCAAGAGAAGAGTTGCCTCCGTCTGACGGTGAGCCAGTGTTTCTCTGCCCTCAGTGTGACAGACGCTTTCGGGCTCGGATTGGTTTGATTAGCCACTTACAAATCCACTCCAGGATTGACAGATGACAATGTGGTCCTATTCGGAAACGATGGATAATCAACAACAGCAAAGGAGAATGTGCTACCGAGAGAGATACCAGGTCAAGGAGACAACATCTGTCCTTCAGGTCCGCGAGCTGGGTTTGGACCAACAACATACACACCTTTAATGGACATAATAGCTCATATACTTGATGAGCGATGTCGGCTGGGGCTTTGTGCTCCAGGCATTCGACCAAGCAGAACACCACCTCGTAAGAGAGGCCAGGACAAGTTAGTTCCCCACCGCAGGCGAACACGGGGACATCATCACACGGTTTTGTGTGCTGTATTTGAGTTATAGCTGCGCTGGTCATCAGCCTCACTCTCTGGTCCTGAATTACATTGAGCCAGTGGCAAGACTTAAGTCAAGACGACAGGAGGTAATTCAAAACACTGGCACTGTGGTCCCACCCCCTTTGAGAAAAGCGGTCGCTTGAAACTTACGGGACTCGAACCCACGCCATCGCTTGGAGAGGCGAGTGCCTTACCTCTCGTTCAGACAGCTCAGTTGTCATCTATGATTGGAAATTGCGTTAGGGATAACAACATGAGGGCTCGAAAATAAACGTTTAAACAGCGGCCCATGAGGAGGTCACAACAACCACAGGAAAACAGCCAACAATGGATGGGATATCTTGCAACTATGGATACAACAAAATAAAATCAATCTGAAATTATCACAGAACATTTCGTTCAAGACCTATTTGATATGTAACGCCACAGAGAAACATACATGTTAATGATGCGCCGAATCACTGGTATCTGCTACGGTGCCCATAACACTTTGACCTTTCACCCCGATGACCTCGGCACTAAATACGGATAACTCGCACCGTTATTAAGTACAGGATCACATGACGCTGAAGAGCAGGTCGAGGTGACAAATTAAAGTGCATTTCGCTTGAGAGAAAAAAAACAAAAAAAAAAGCTACGAAAAAAAAAAAAGCGGCCAACGGTTCAGATTACGCAACTGAGTCCTGTCAGCAAAGGTGTGCTGGTGATCGATACGCAACCGGTAAACCGCGTGTTGGTTATGTCGGCCCTCAAACGTGTTTAGTCTGAGGGGAACCCAGATATGTTTGAACCTCGCAAGCTCACATACAACCTACACAGGGGCGTACCTGCCATGTAATTGGTGGTGGAAGGAAGTAGGAGGGGGGGGGGGTGAGGTGGAAATGGCTGATTCTTACACACGTATTGCTGTCAGTGCTGATGTGTTAGAAGGTTAATTTGACTAGGATACATTTTTTATTAATGTAGGTGACCAGTTCCCTCCCTCGCTGCCCCGTGTTTCGTTACTTTAAGGCAGATACCCGTTTACAGGAGAGGGGACTAACGTTGGTCAGGCAAAATATACTGACCAAGACACCCACCTCCCTCCCACGACTTCTCCATGGAAAAAAGGACTGTTTTCATGGCAGTGGCTAAACTGACGTGATCCCAGTATTAGTGAGCGTCGCGTAGATGAAGGTAAGCATAACACAACCGCATGGAAGACCATGGTCCATCTTCCTCCGCATGTAACCAGCCACATAACGACCTTTTCAGGGCGCACAAAAGAGTAAACATACTCATTGTGGACGTTCTACAACAACAACAAAAAAACGAAGAAGAAGAAGAAAAAGAAGAAGAAGAAGAAGAAGAAGAGCAGGAGCGAACTAGGTACATTCTCGGTGCAATTCAACGTAAAATGAGCAAAGGATGTGATCATGTGAGAAGGGAACCGGCGTGTGTATAAACATCGAGCTACAAGAACAGTCAGTTACCATACCCTTCGCCAATTGAATAAAGAAACTGATGCCGTAGGTGTATGTGTATGTCAGTACAGAGCTATGTCAGTTATACAAATATATATTTCTACCTCTCACATATCTCTCAGTACTCAGTGATGTACGCGGGGGATTCAATTGAAAACCTTGAAAGTGGGACGGGAATGAGAAAAACCATGCCTCTGTACTGTTAACTTGTTAAAATGGTTGCTAAGGATGACAAGAGTGTCTTTAACGCACCGTCAAGAAACAGGCGAACAGCCTGACGTAATAATTGCAGCTAAAGATGGCCGCCACACTATTGACATGCACCAAAGTCGAGCAGCGTTCTGTTATCAGCTTTTTTTTAGCAGTGAAGGCGAGAAACTTGTAGAAATCCATCACCGAATGAAGGTCCAGTACGGTTATGCATGCCTTTCACTCCAACATGTGTATGAGTGAAGCAGGAAGTTCCAAAATGGCAAGAGTTCTGTGGCGTACTGTTCACGACCGGGTCAGGAACACACAGAGTCGATTGCAGCCGTTTAACCCCCTCGCATATTTCGTTTACCCCTCCCCCCCCCTTATATTACATAAACATATGTGTTGTTTTTACCGCTCACAGATAGGTCTCTCCGTTATGTCGATTACAACAACATATTCGAGGGACAGCCAGGAATTATATTATAAAGTAAATAGCTGAGAATGTACGATCATACACGCACTGGTTTATGCTTCTTAATATCGCCTCCGCCAGTAAAAACTAGTGAGGCAAACACGTAAAATAAAAATTAAATAAAAAATACAACGAACACTCTTTTTCCAGGACACAAATAACTCTTTAGCAATACTCTATGTAGGTATGATGATGATCGAGCCGTATGAGCATGTGCAATATAGTGTATATGATACCGTGTCGGTTTATTCAGTGGAAGAACAACGAGGGGTTATTCGCGCCCCCCCTCCCCCAATCCCGTTTATCAGAGGATGTGAAACTTGAAATTTACAGAAGAATGAAGATTCAGTAGGCAGATAGTTGTTTGAGTCAGAGGAGAGTGTATGAATAGGCATGCATATTTCAAAACGGCTGACATGACGTCATTGATGAACCGCGGCGTGAGAGACCAGCAAGCGTAGTAACTAACACAGTGAAACAACAGATTGACTACCTCGTCCGCGGCAACAAACCAGTCACTATTATTGAATTAGCCACAGATTTGAACATGAGTTACGGTGCTGCGCACAAAATTGTTCATGATAACCTCGATTGTAGGAAAGTAGGTAGTTGATTAGTTCCAAGGCAGCTGACAACGAAGTAATGGACACGTTGCCAAATTGGTACAAGCTCACGCCAAAACACTTTTTTTTAAATAGAGGACAGCCACAAGCTAGTGGACAGGTAGACAAAGTGTGTTGGTCATCCACAAGCTAGTGGACAGGTAGAGAAAGTGTGTTGGACATCAACAAGCTAGTGGACAGGTGGACAAAGTGTGTTGGTCATCCACAAGCTAGTGGACAGGTAGACAAAGTGTGTTGGTCATCCACAAGCTAGTGGACAGGTAGACAAGGTGTGTTGGTCATCCACAAGCTAGTGGACAGGTAGACAAAGTGTGTTGGACATCCACAAGCTAGTGGACAGGTAGACAAGGTGTGTTGGTCATCCACAAGCTAGTGGACAGGTAGACAAAGTGTGTTGGTCATCCACAAGCTAGTGGACAGGTAGACAAAGTGTGTTGGTCATCCACAAGCTAGTGGACAGGTAGACAAAGTGTGTTGGTCATCCACAAGCTAGTGGACAGGTAGACAAAGTGTGTTGGACATCCACAAGCTAGTGGACAGGTAGACAAGGTGTGTTGGTCATCCACAAGCTAGTGGACAGGTAGACAAAGTGTGTTGGCCATCCACAAGCTAGTGGACATGTAGACAAAGTGTGTTGGTCATCCACAAATTAGTGGACAGGTAGACAAAGTGTGTTGGTCATCCACAAGCTAGTGGACAGGTAGACAAAGTGTGTTGGTCATCCACAAGCTAGTGGACAGGTAGACAAAGTGTGTTGGACATCAACAAGCTAGTGGACAGGTGGACAAAGTGTGTTGGTCATCCACAAGCTAGTGGACAGGTAGACAAAGTGTGTTGGACATCCACAAGCTAGTGGACAGGTAGACAAGGTGTGTTGGTCATCCACAAGCTAGTGGACAGGTAGACAAAGTGTGTTGGTCATCCACAAGCTAGTGGACAGGTAGACAAAGTGTGTTGGTCATCCACAAGCTAGTGGACAGGTAGACAAAGTGTGTTGGTCATCCACAAGCTAGTGGACAGGTAGACAAAGTGTGTTGGACATCAACAAGCTAGTGGACAGGTGGACAAAGTGTGTTGGTCATCCACAAGCTAGTGGACAGGTAGACAAAGTGTGTTGGACATCCACAAGCTAGTGGACAGGTAGACAAGGTGTGTTGGTCATCCACAAGCTAGTGGACAGGTAGACAAAGTGTGTTGGTCATCCACAAGCTAGTGGACAGGTAGACAAAGTGTGTTGGTCATCCACAAGCTAGTGGACAGGTAGACAAAGTGTGTTGGACATCAACAAGCTAGTGGACAGGTGGACAAAGTGTGTTGGCCATCCACAAGCTAGTGAACAGGTAGACAAAGTGTGTTGGACATCCACAAGCTAGTGGACTGGTAGACAGAGTGTGTTGGACAACCACAAGCTAGTGGACAAGAAAAAGTGTGTTAGTCATCCACAAGCTAGCGGACAGGTAGGCAAAGTATGTTGCCAGGCACGGGGGCTATGTCCAGAAAGCAGAAACCAAAACATTTATGGTTCACGTTCTTGTAAGAAAGTTTTAATGCAATTGCTGCTACGTCATTTTATACTAATTGTCCATGGAAGTGAAAATCATCACCATCCTCATCATCATCTGGTCCCTGGTCCCAAAGGGGCACAACAGATGCTCTCCATCTGTTTGTATTCTGTGCAGTCCTCTGGGGTTCTGCACACGAGACCCCGACGAAACTGTATCCCCTTTTGATAATATATTTCGCTAGGTGTTTCTTTTGTATTCCAATGCGACACAAAAAATGTCTGGTTGGCACTCTTGTAAAAATATTAATAAAATTGCAGTTACTTAATTACGTGAAATACTTGGAATCCTGGTAATCAAACAGGCAGGTGCTGCTGCCAGGTAGCGGAAGGATATCTGTAAGTAAGATTTTATTTTGCGTGGTGATTTTACTTCTGGATACTTACTGCGCCTGGGAGAAAGCAGGTGATATTAATGAGTAATAGTTTAATTTTGTTTGTAGAATTTTGCCCAGACAGAACAGCCTTTTCTTTTAGATTCTCAACTGTCTATGGTTCTTTAACCTGCATAGCATGTACACGGGACCTCCGAATTTATCGTCATTCTCCGATAGGACTAAGCGCTTGGTCTCAGCTTATTTAAGACCATCGACCACCGGGTTTCAAACACCAACAGTGTCGTGATTTTGTTCGTTTCCTGCAGGGAAGCACCGCTCCTCTTTCATACAGCGGCCTCCTATTAAAAGCAACAGTAACTTACAATTCAGACACTTCAATTAAAAATGTATCTGGTCCATGAGGACTGAGTGATTTCGAGGTACAACGTCGGCCTCGGGTGCTGGAGGTCACGGGTTCAAATCACGACAAAGGCCGAGATTTTTTGCACGTGGATTATTTGGTATTTCACCGGATCTCTGGGTAGTTGAGATCGGACGTCCGTGTGCAGTGTCGCACACGTTAAAAATTCATCGACAGTTGAAAATCGAATTGAGTAGACTTAACGGCCTCTGCCCAAGCAAAATTGAAAATGATGTTAAAAATCTAGCCAATCTATTAGGGGATCCTCGTAGTTCGTCCATTGATCTGAGCGTCTCCAAACATATGGAGAATAACAGAGTACTTATTAGTTAAATCGTGGCCAATGACTTTGATTCTTCGACTAAACAAAAATCTTCGGGATTGAATCACTCATTTCAATGTTTTTATGTGCTCGTGTGATCATCCGAAGTCTTTGTGTATGACAAGAATAAGCCCAGTGCCTCACAGAGAGCATGTCGTAAGAGGCGACTGTGTAACTTGGCTTAACACCGGCCAAGAATAGATGGTTTCTTAAGGGCAGCATAGATGCCGCATTACAGGCTGCGAGTCTGCTTTGCTCTAGTGTCTGAGTCTATTGAGATGGAATCGGCACATCGGTTAATCACCCTCCGCGGCTCTTGTCCCAACGCAGCGGAGCAATAAGCCGCTCGAGCCGAGCCCGATTAGTAGGAAATCCTCCTCCCGGCTACATCCAGGCCATAACAGAGCTGGAACCTCCACAGGGGCACCCACCTCTATAGAAGTACATGTCGACTGAGAACTAAAATATTAAAATATTTTTCCCTCGAAAATACCCAATACCCAAACACGGGTACTTATGAAAAAGGTACAAACTTTCGTAAATGGTTGACTGTGCAAAATACAAGGGTGGGCGATGGATAAGCCACACATTACAGAAACCAGTGGATAACATCACCAGCCAGGCTCTGTTCTGGAATTCACAGGACAAGAGAAAAAGAGGAAGACCAAGACACTCGTACAAGAGAGAACTGGAAAACAATTTAAAGGCAGCAAACAGGACGTGGACATAATTGGCTCAGATGGCTTATGATAGGAAGACTTGGCGAGTATTTGTTGAGGATCTATGTTCAACTAGGAGCTGATAGGTTTTTCTTTGATTGAAACTCATTGGTTCGTCGCTTCTGTGACGTCCAAGAATTCCGCTTTGACCTGGATTTATTAACCTGAAGGCTGTTTATACTTAAAAATACCCGGTTTGAATTGTTTCGTGGGTCGTCCCTAGTTTTCGCAGTTATTTTTAAACTTGACCAACGAAGCAGTACTGAGACCGACGTACCGACCTATAAACGCCGACAATTATGGTATTCGATTTGATGATGATATTCCCATTTGCTTACACATATGCGTTCCGTTGTAGCGTTTATAATTGCTTCTCTAGTTGTCTATTACATTCCTACCTTGTTTATCCGGTACAACTGTTCGTCTCAATGTATCAAGGCGCATGAGATAGTCCTGTAGCAGGGATGTAAGAACTTGTGTTAGATACTTCATTATACTACCCATTCCCAGATAAGATGTCTACGCAGGCTGCTCCGGACCGGCAGACAGGATAGAGTGCCCAACTCTGTATTGTTCAGCACGGCGAGACTCTCGAGATGAGTGCCTTCCTGTTGTAGACGGGCAGATGCTCGTCGGGGAGGCGGTGGGCGATAACAAAAACTCTGAAAGTGTCTTTGGATAGTTTATCCATTGATGTCGCCTCCTGAGGGACGATTGCTTCGAGCCGCGCAACCTGCCGTACTGTCATCACACACGGTGCTCGCATAGCTAAGGAGAGAAACATCACTAAGGCGAAGAACAAGGCAGCTGAAAGAAAGGTAGAGAATTACTAACGTTGTCCACGTTCTCGCGCTCAGAACGATCCGTGCCGAGGGAGACCAGCAAACGTGGCAAGTGACAGTGGCAGTGAAACAGCAAATCGACCAGCTAGTCCGTGACAACAGGTCAGCCCCTATTGATGGATTAGCCGCAGTCACATCTGAATAAACACGTCTGACACTGCCGCCATCTTCGAATGGGCAACTACTTTTACCACCCAAACATCTGTTACTCTTCCCCACGTGAACTATAGCATGTAAAAAAAATTGCATCTAGATTTGAACGCTTCTGCAGCGCTCAAACGCACTACACCCTGAAAAGGACTGCGCTTTTATCAAACCATGGAACTGAATACCCGCACGTAGGAGAGTGATAACAGCGAGACAGTTATCAGTTACCCTGATAACATTTCAGCTCCACGGCTCCCATAGTAGCCTTGGCTTCCCGTCCATGTCCTCCATTATCAACAATGGGGATCTCGTCCTTATATAACGATTGTACCATCAACTAGTACCTATACATCCTTTGTACCATCAACTAGTACCTATACATCCTTTGTACCATCAACTAGTACCTATACATCCTTTGTACCATCAACTAGTACCTATACATCCTTTGTACCAACAACTAGTACCTATACACCCTTTGTACCATCAACTAGTACCTATACATCCTTTGTACCATCAACTAGTACCTATACATCCTTTGTACCATCAACTAGTACCTATACATCCTTTGTACCATCAAGTAGTACCTATACATCCTTTGTACCAACAACTAGTACCTATACACCCTTTGTACCATCAACTAGTACCTATACATCCTTTGTACCATCAACTAGTACCTATACATCCTTTGTACCATCAACTAGTACATTTACATCCTTTGTACCATCAACTAGTACCTATACATCCTTTGTACCAACAACTAGTACCTATACACCCTTTGTACCATCAACTAGTACATATACATCCTTTGTACCATCAACTAGTACCTGTACATCCTTTGTACCAACAACTAGTACATATACACCCTTTGTACCATCAACTAGTACATATACATCCTTTGTACCATCAACTAGTACCTGTACATCCTTTGTACCAACAACTAGTACCTATACATCCTTTGTACCAACAACTAGTACCTATACAACCTTTGTACTATCAACTAGTACCTATACATCCTTTGTGCGATCAACTAGTACTTAAATAACCCGTGTACAATCAACTAGTCCTTATACAGCCCTTGTACCGTCAGCTAGCCCTCATACAGCCCTTGTACCACCAACTAGTCTTCATACAACCCTTGTACCGTCAACTAGTCCTCATACAACCCTTGTACCGTCAGCTAGCCCTCATACAACCCTTGTACCATCAAGTAGTCCTCATACAGCCCTTGTACCGTCAACTAGTCCTCATACAACCCTTGTACCGTCAGCTAGCCCTCATACAGCCCTTGTACCGTCAACTAGTCCTCATACAACCCTTGTACCGTCAGCTAGCCCTCATACAGCCCTTGTACCACCAACTAGTCCTCATTCAGCCCTTGTACCGTCAACTAGTCATTATACAACCCTTGTGCAATTGTACCGCCAACCAGTCATAACACAGTCCTTACACCGACCCCTAACCATCCCTACATATCTGGCCTACTGACCTATTGCACTGACCTTTTCCCCTCCAGGCCAATGTGTAACTTCGGCAAGATAAAAGCCATATTTTGACCGTACAAAAATAACTCTGGTTCTTCTTCCATGTTTTCGAGGGCACGTCACACTCAGTGGGCAGAATAGCGTTATTCAATCGCGGATCTCGCGATCAAAGGTCTCCCTCTGTACGTGTCGAATTAGATAACTATTTGAGTCCTGTTTAACGGTAAGAATATCAAACGCCAGATCTTTGTCCACGCTGACCTAAGCGAACGGCAGTTTATTTATCGTCTCTCAGAGCCGGTAAGTTTCAAAGGTTTTTCTAAAAGTGCAAACTAATAGAGCGGGATGTTAACTTCCAAGCCCTAGTGTTGGCGGGCTCCGAGAGGTGATTAACCAATAGTAACACTTCCAACCTGACAAGAATGTTATAAGAAGGGGCTAAGGAGGGTTGTGAGTAGGGATGGTTACCTCATCCCTGAGAAATTTTAAGCCACACAAATGTCAACACAGATGGATAAGCCAACTAACAAGAAAACTAAACTATCGGAGACAGGTGGTCTCTGTCAATTTGGTTAATAACGTTAACTCGGAGAATTCCAGGTTTTGTAGCTGAGAGTGCTGGTGTAATGAAGGAACAGGAGAAGGCTCTACAGGCGGCAGCGAAGAAAACAAACTAAGATCGATATCCTGTGGCTGGTTGAAACAAGGTGGAAAGGGGTTGGAAGATTGAAACTGACCGTAGGGGAAATGCTGCAGTCCTTAGAGCACACTGAAGAATTCGAACACTACAGTGATGGATAAGGTGCAAAATGCATAGATAGAATGGAAGGCAATATGGCCAAGAACAATAATAGTCACTATCAAACCCGCAAAACAAAGGGAGCAGTAGAAAATAAATGATAAATATTATGCAATGTTAATGCACCAACCAATGACAAAGAAGACTTGGCGAAAGAAGAATTCTACGCCAGAATTGAACATATCAAGGGTGAAGGCAGAAGGACAGACATGGTTTTGGTGGAGGACCTAAATGCTAAGATTGGTTATGTTATATATCAGTCTCTTTTTCTTCTTCATTTATCTTCAGATCAAGGTCCCGGTTTCTTTTACAAAGGACATCTTTTTTCTAAGGCTGTTTTATCTCCATACAGCTTTTGTCTCATATCTGTCTCGTGGGCCGGTGTTGTTCTCTCCTTTCTTGTGTGAGCATGCAGCTTTGTCTCGTATCTGTCTCGCGGGCCGGTGTTGTTTTCTCCTTTTTTGTGTGAGCATGCAGCTTTGTCCACATGGGCACCTGTCATCTGTCCCAATCCTTATTTTTTGGTAAAGATGACCTTGAGTCTGTTATGACCAGTTCTCTGAAGATGATGACTTGCTCTTCTCTAGTTAAGTTATAGTAGCTGTTTTCTTCTCGGAAGTCGGGGTGTTGATCAGCCCATTTTACCCTGAAGTTGGCTTTAATTATGGTCTTAGCCTCATTATATGTGATACTCAGGTCTGTTTGTGGGGATGCTCCTCTACTCTTTGCTAGATTGCAGTTTCATTGCCTTCAATATTGCAGTGGGATGGGATCCATTGTATGACCAACCTTTGGATGTTCTGCTGAGAGCTGTGTCAGGCAGAACATACATTGCTCGAGATCTTCATCTTTGTGTTATTTTAGCGCTGCTAATACTGACGCGGCATCAGTCAGGAATACTATGATTTCTTTGTTGATATCTTTATCTTGGATTAGAAGCTCAGCTGCGGCCTTCATTGCCTCTACGTCTGCACGGAAGTTATTGGAGTATGTTCCCGTTGTTAATACTCGAGTTGTCTTCTCCATTCCTTAGTCTGTAATATACCCCTCCACCTCCATTGGATGTGGCTTTATATATATATTCCCTCTATGGTTTCTACCATCTCAGAGAACTTCCATGGTGGGATTTGGGATGTTTTTATTTAGATCTCCAACCACTGCCTGACTTATGATGTGGTCTGCTCATGCTAGTTCTTTTGTTTTTGATATGAAGATATCTTGGTTTTGAATAGAGCATGGGCAAATATGGAATCTGAACTAACGATGAAAATAAATGTTATTTATACGTTTAGTTCTCTACATAAACGAGCGATTAGTAGCAGCACGTATACATATTTAACAAATACACAAAGATTACAGGATAGAAAAACAGATGTACCCTGGAGAAGTCATGTGGCGCATTTACCGAGGATGTAGAGGTGCTTGGGGGACAATGAAAATGTGTTGGGATCCATTAAAGAGGTCATAGGGTGCCAGTGAATAGTCTTGGAGCGCTATTGAAGAGGCATTGAGGCGCTACTCCAGAGGCATTGAGGCGCTACTGAAGAGGCATTGAGGCGCTACTGAAGAGGCATTGAGGCGCTACTGAAGAGGCATTGAGGCGCTACTGAAGAGGCATTGAGGCGCTACTGAAGAGGCATTGAGGCGCTACTGAAGAGACATTGAGGCGCTACTGAAGAGACATTGAGGCGCTACTGAAGAGACATTGAGGCGCTACTGAAGAGGCATTGAGGCGCTACTGAAGAGGCATTGAGGCGCTACTGAAGAGGCATTAAGGCGCTACTGAAGAGGCATTGAGGCGCTACTGAAGAGGCATTGAGGCGCTACTGAAGAGGCATTGAGGCGCTACTGAAGAGGCATTGAGGCGCTACTGAAGAGACATTGAGGCGCTACTGAAGAGGCATTGAGGCGCTACTGAAGAGGCATTGATGCGCTACTGAAGAGGCATTGAGGCGCTACTGAAGAGGCATTAAGGCGATTCTGAAGAGGCATTGAAGCGCTACTGAAGAGGCATTGAGACGATACTGAAGAGGCATTGAGGCGCTACTGAAGAGGCATTGAAGCGCTACTGAAGAGGCATTGAGGCGCTACTGAAGAGGCATTGAGGCTCTACTGAAAAGGTCGTGATACGCCGCTGAATAGGCATTGGACCGCCGCTGAAGAGGCATTCGGGCGCTACTTAAAAGGTCGTGATACGCCGCTGAAGAGGCATTAGGGCGCAGCTAAAGAAGGTATACCTAGTCTATGAAATGGACTAGCCGGGCCAACAGAGTTATTAGAGCGCAAATGAAGAAGTCATATGGCGTAACTGAAGAGGCATTAGGGCCCCGTCAAAGAGATCATGTGATGCCACTGAGGAGGATACGCGTAACCTTTGAAAGTCTTGAAAGGACAACAATTAGATATTGGGGTGCAACTGAAGATGTCTTGGGTCGTCACCGAAAAAACATTAAGGCACTACTGAGGAGAACATTGAAAAGGACATTGAAGAAGGCATTGAGGAGGGCATTTAAGAGGGCATTGAAGAAGGCATTGAGGAGGGCATTGAAAAAGGCATTGAGGAGGGCATTTAAGAGGGCATTGAAGAAGGCATTGAGGAGGGCATTGACGAAGGTATTGAGGAGGGCATTGAGGAGGGCATTGAGGATGGCAATGAAGAAGGCATTGAAGAGTGCATTGAAGAAGGTATTGCGGAGGGTATTGAAGAAGGCATTGAAGAGGGCATTGAAGAAGGCATTGAGTAAGGCATTGAAGAAGGCATTGAGGAAGGCATTGAAGAGGGCATTGAGGAGGGCATTGAAGAGGGCATTGAAGAGGGCATTGACGAGTGCATTGAAGAGGGCATTGCGGAGGGCATTGAAGAAGGCATTGAAGAGGGCATTGAGGAGGGCATTGAAGAGGGCATTGAAGAGGGCATTGAAGATGGCATTGAAGAAGGCATTGAGGAGAGCATTGAAGAGGGCATTGAGGAGGGCATTGAGGAGGGCATTGAAGAGGACAAATTTGATGGCAAAAAGTGAGCAAGAATTGCAGGAACTTGTGATAACACAGCACAATAGGTCAAGAGTTTAGATCAGACATGAACAGAAAGAAGACAAAGACTGGGAATGTGGAAATGTGACAAGAAACGAAATAAACAGATAGAAGATCAACTACTTGAACAGGTACAGAGTTTCTCCTATCTAGGTTATATAATAACGGAAGAAGGCAGCTGTGTAAAAGAAATCAGAAAGAGAATAGTTATGACCAAGATGGTATTCGACAACATGCGACACATACTGACATCTAAACAGATAAACCATAAATTGGAAATGAGAATTGTCAGGTCTTATGTATACTCGTCACTACTTTATGGCGCAGAAACATGGACATTGAATAACAAGTTGGAAAAGAGAATATAAAATTCAGAAATGTGCGTGTTTAGAAGATTGGGTTGCATTTCTTGGAAAGAGAAAAGAAATGTGGAGGTATTGAAAAATTTGGGGGGTGAAAAGAGCATTAATGACCGAAATCAGGATTAGACAGGTTATTTTGGTGAAATAACAAGACATACCCCCTTGTTGTTGAAGACCATACTCGAGGGTTGGGTGGAAGGCAGTCGTTCAAGAGACAGACAACGTTTTAAATGAGTGGATAACATCAGGAGATGGACTGTAAAAAGCCTTTCATATAGTACCATTACGACAAGAGATATGGTACACTGGAGATTCATTGCAGCCGACCTTCGACGCAGAGATGGCACTTGAACTGAACTGAACGCGTGGCCTATGCAAAGGTCTAGGAGAGCAAAGACAAAAAGTATTGGGGCGCAAATGAAGAGACATGAGAAGCCTCGAGACTCAACCAGCACAAGTTGAGACGCACTGCCTTACGTAACTCCACCAGCCCGCCTCCGTAATAGTGCACGGTGAACGGTCAATAGCTCACACAACTGTACACCAATAGCATCTAGAGAAGCAATGGTAATTGTCATTCAATATGGCCGAGAAGTAATCTGTCTGCCTGCTTGTTGTTCATGTGTTTTTACACAAAATATATTAGATCGAACTAAACAGTCTTCTGTTTTTGTTTTATTTCTTCACTAATCTGTTTTTGCTTAAATAGATATTCTTATTGTGATATATGACATTCTGTTTCTTTCTTCAGTCGTCGGGGAACAGGCTAAACGTTCTTTAAAAAAGCATATGGGAAGGAAGACTAACGTCTGGTCAGGCACAACATACTGATCAGACATGTTAGTCAGGGTCAGGCACAACATACTGATCAGACATGTTAGTCAGGGTCAGGCACAACATACTAATCAGACATGTTAGTCAGGGTCATGCACAACATACTAATCAGACATGTTAGTCAGCGTCAGGCACAACATACTGATCAGACATGTTAGTCAGGGTCAGGCACAACATACTGATCAGACATGTTAGTCAGGGTCAGACAAAATATACTAGCCAAGGCCTTCATCTCGACTTCCTGGAAACGGGCTGTCTTCATCGAAGCCTGGTTAACGGGATGAGGGGTCGATGTGATCCCCGCTGTAGTGAGCGACACGGAGATGAAACCATGCATTGCACAACCACCTGGAGGACCCCGGTACACATTCATTAGCAACATCGGGATGTGAGGAAAGCTACCAAAACCCGCAACTACACGTCCTTTTCAGGTCGCACAAAAAAGAGTCTATATCTATTTTCAGTCCACTTATGTCGTTAGTCGCCGTGGAGAGGTGTGACCTCCTTTGTTTCATATTTTTTGGCAGCTGAAAATCCACTAGTGACTTGCCCGGCAAATTCCAATATCTGTTAGCCCCTAGATTATACGATCGAAAATGTTTAGGACTGGTGAAGGTGGAAACGTAAATTAGAGCAAGGTAGACCCGGAGGCTGTCAAGCGCCATCTATGCCGCTCTGCTAACCACATAACCAAAACCTGGTGTTACATACACACATTCCCCCTTGAGGCGAATATCCCTAGAATAATTTGAGTAGATTTTGCCCGAACAGCGGTCGTGAGGCCTACTGTTTTCGATTTCCAACTGCTAATGAATTTTTTAACTTGCGTGCCACTGCACACGGGTGTCTGATCTCAGAAATAAGGGAAAATATTTACCGGATGATTCACGTGGAAAAAAAAATCCCGGTCTCCACCGTAATTTGAACCCGCGACCTCCAGCACAAAAGGCGAATACCTTACCTCCGCACAAAAGAGTAATCCTACTAATTGTGGGTATTCGACAACAACAAAAGCATATACTGACTGCGCTTATTACCATTGCTGTGATGCACTGGGTGAATTTATAGGGCTGAGGAATAAAAGTCGCTTATCCTTGCAATCGCAACGCAGCGTACAAGCTAGGTTATTATTTTCACCTGCGATGGAAACAGATAAACCTATGTCTAATGTCGTGTTCTTCTTCGGTTCGCTTGAAAATAGAATGGCTATGTCTACAATGTCGTCTCTTGTATAAACCTCACTACTTCTTCTTCGTTCGTTCTCAATCTCCCACTATCAAGCATGAGGGCTTTGCAAGTAGCTGGATATTGTCCGGAGAATGTAATGCGTTGTGTCGTGGTTTACAGGTTGGCTGCGACGCATTTTGTTCTCAGGACAGGGCTTGCTAGCGAGAAATTGAGAAGGAAGATGAAGAAGAGGAGGAGGAAGTGGAGAAGAAGAAGAAGAGGAGGAGAAGAAGACGAGGAGCAGAAGAAGAAGAAGGAGGAGGAGGAGGAGAACAAGAAGAGGTATATATATATTTGCATAATATTAGTGTGTACGCGCGCCGCTCGGCTCCCACATATCCGCACAGTATACAGGACAGAGCAGTCATATAAAGGGCCTTGTTGTGAAGGACAACAGAACTAACAGCATAATCAAATACACACTCCAAAGACTGGGTAAACCGTTGAAGGGTCGCAGTTTAATACATACGAGCTAAAGAGTGCGTAGAGACGCCTTCTTCTTCTTCTTCTGCGTACGCAGTCAGACAGTAACCATTATTTTTTCGAAAAAAGCGGCGGTCATCCTGAGGCTCTCGCCACTGCCATAGAGCTTGTCTTGCAGTTCCACTGGTGATGGCCACATCTGCTCTCTCTGATCCTCGTATGTCGGGCAGTTCTGCAGCAGATGTTCAGCGGTCATTTTACCAGTACCGCACGGGCATTCGTCGGTACACCCTATCTTCAATTTGTTGAATAGGTGGTACCTCAGTCTATTGTGGCCAGTGCGAAGTCTGAAGACAACGACCTGCTCTCTTCGGTTCAACTGGTAATAGGCATCGTTTTTGGTGTAACCAGTATGTTCGGTTTCCCATTTGGTCATGTATCTGGCTTTGATAAGCCGTTTTGACTCTTCGTACGTCATACTGGTATCTGTTTGTGGTAGTCTTGCACCTTCTTTTGCCAGTCTGTCTGCCTCCTCGTTGCCTTGGATGTTGCAGTGTGATGGGACCCACTGTACCACTACCCTTTTTGGTGCGGACTGCTGGCACAGTTTGCAGAGTGCTGTTCTTAAGTCATTAAGCTCAGTGTTTTTCTGGCTTTTTAGCGCTGTGACTACGGCGAGAGCATCTGTAAGCAGGACTATATGGCTTTCATTTTCACTGTGTGTCACCATTTCTTCCACTGCCGCCCTCAGTGCCTCTGCCTCCGCTCTGAAATTGCTTGTGTACTTACCAGTAGCGAATGACAGTGTTATTTTTCTGCCATTTGGTAGGTTCAGGAATGCTCCTGCCCCTCCGTTCTGTGTTGTGTTTGTTACAGAACCGTCGGTGTATGCATGGGTCCAGTCCATGCTTGGGTAGCTTTTCGTTATGAAGCTTAGGGTAGTATCTCTCCTTTCTTTTTCAGTCTGGCAGTTTTTGTTTGCAATACCTGGTATATTTTCTACCACCTCTGGAAATATATCCTGCCTTCAGGTAAGTTTTCGTACAGTAGTGTTGGGTTTTGGTGTTGTTAGTGCGTTTATGGGATCTTCGTGCATCTTTGCTTTGGCTATTTCTGCAAAGTTTCTCCGCTTTAGTTTCCCATTTCCCAAATTGTTTAGTCTCTGATGCATTGGATGGTCGGTCAGTCTTCGGAGCTTCTCTGACTGCAGCTGGGCTCTGCAGTCTCTTCTATAGGTCATGGATTGCAGTTTTGTAATCTTTTCCAGTTCTACAATTGGCGTTGACTTCATGCCACCTGTTATAATTCTCATGGCTTGGTTTTGAAGTTTGCTAACTTTATCGAAGTTCGCCTTCGCTGCTGTGGTCCATGCCGCAATGCCATACTCGAGAACTGGTCTCACTCTTCCAGTGTACAGTTTCTTTAGTATGCCTTCGTCTGCTCCCCAGCTTGTGCCAGCAAGTTTCCTCATGATTGCCATTCTTTCTCTGGCTTTCATTCGGTTTCTCTCGATCTGACTTTTCCATGTCATGCGCCGATCAAATGTGACTCCCAGATAGGTTGGGTTGTCGTTTGGCTGCAGGAATTTGCCATTTAGACTTAATTTGGTACTTTGAGGTTTTAATGAAAGCGAGAATATTGTGCATGTGGTTTTCTCCTCGTTTATTTTGACCAGCCATGAGTTCGCCCACTCTTCCAGCGATGTTAGGACCGTCTGCATCCGATTTCTTGCTATGGTGAGATTCTTTTCAGAGGTCCACATAGCCAGATCGTCTGCAAACATTGAGCTATGGACTCTTCTTGGTATATTCTCTGTAATATCGTTTATATATACCAGGAAGAGTGTGGGTGACAGTACTCCCCCTTGGGGTACTCCCTGCTCGAGTGTCACCTTTTTGCTCATCTGCCCTTGTACTTGGACTCTGGCCGTTCTTTGTTTGAGGTAGTGGTTGATCCACTTGTACATTTTCCCACAAACATCACTTCTTCTTAGCTTGACTCTAAGTCCGTCTTTCCAGACGTTGTCAAATGCCTTTTCCAGATCCACCCAAACAGCTACTGTGTGTTTCTGTGCCTGGTAGGCATCTTCTATCTCCTGGGCTTTGAGGATGACCTGGTCCTCAGTGGATCTGTGCTGTCTAAAGCCGGCTTGCTGTGGAATTAGTATTCGTTTTTCTTCCAGATGCCACATCAGTCTGGTGTTTATCATCCTTTCCATCAACTTGCCGACACAGCTCAGTAGGCTTATGGGCCTGTATACATTTGGATCTGTTTTGTCCTTTCCTGTTTTTGGTACTGGTACCAGTACTGCGTCCTTCCATGCCTGTGGTACAATTCCCCTTTTCCAGCATTGGTTCAGGACCGATAGCAGTTTCCTCTTCGCTGTTTGGCCCAGCCCCATCAGCATTTCGTTTGTTATCCCGTCTTTTCCGGGAGATTTCCTTTTCTTTAGTGTTCTCATAGCCTCTTCCATTTCGCGCATTGTTAATTTGGCCATCATGTGCTCTTCAGGTGCCGTATTCATGTTTTCGTGCCCCTTTAGCTCTTCGCTAATGTCTGTATGCTTATCTGCAGGGACCTCGATGTGGTTTGCTCTGGCATAGTGATAGACAAAGGCGTTTGCGGCTTTCTTACCTGTGATCAAGTTCTCGCCCTGCTTGATAGTAATTTGTTTATTTGACGGGGTTTCGTCGTTCATGGCTCTGACTAGCTTCCATAGCTTGTTCCCGTCTTTGTCCAGGTTTAGACTTTCCGTTTTATTTTTCCAGCTTTCTTTTGCTGTTTGCTTGAGAGTGTGTTTGTACTTCGCCGTGGCGGCTTTGAGGGCGATGTTTGCCTCCATGGATTGTTCTCGCTCTGCCATGTTCCTAGCATTTGTTACTGCATCTTCCACTTTCTGCAACTCATCATTCCAGTAGGGCTTATAGTTTTTCCTAGCTCCTCTTGGGATGGTTTCAGTGGCGGCTTGCATTATTGCCTTGCTTAGGCTCTCTACCATGGGCTTCATTTTGGTGTTTCGTGTGTTGATGGTTTCACACAGCCCATCTGTCAGGACTGCAAATCTGTCCCAGTCGGCTCGTTTGTAATTCCATCGTGGGAGCGGTTTTGTTTCCTGTGGGCCTACTTCCATGTCAATGGTTGGCCTGATCGGCCTGTGGTCGCTACCTGCCAGTTGGTTTAGCACCTGGCGGTCTATTTTATGGTGAATGTCCTGTGTGGAGAAGGCCAAATCTGGAGTCGAGGTGGTATGCCATGTTCTTGAATAGAAGCTAGGGCTATCCTCCGGCCTATTGATTAGGGAGAGATTTGCATCTATCTCCCAATCTTCCACTTCGTCACCTCTGCTGTCTGTGTCAGAGTATCCCCATCTCTCCGAGTGGCTGTTGAAATCTCCAACTACTATGCAGTTGGAGTCTCTGACCTCCATACTCGAGAGCGATAGGAGAGACGCCTTCAACTCTCTACTGTACAGGCCAGCCCAACAATCTACAAGGTCGCAAGTACTTAAAGATAAGAAAACAAAGCAAACCGCAAGACCGCAAAAACCACCGACAAATGCAGCGCAAAGCAGAACATAGGTAATGTTGCCAAGAATCAAATACTGTTGACAAAAGAGTCGTTATCTCGTACTCAACATTTCTGAACCAGCGCTGGGTCTTTTGATAACAAAGTGTGCAAAATAGTCCTTACAATAATCAAACTAATGTTGGTTATGTTTTTAATGGCTGTCATAACACAGCAGGGGCTAAGAAGGCCAGGTTGCGCAGCGGTCAGTGCACTTGGTTCCCAGTCGAGCGATCAGACTTCGGTCCCTAGTTCGTTGCAGGATTTTTCCCATCGTAAAACGGTCCTGGGTCGACCCAGCCTAAAAAGAAACTGGGTACCAGAGTGATATGGGACAGTAATGGCGGCCGGTGTGATGTTCACAACATTCCCCCCTAGTGTGTCAAGAAAAAGACGGGCCTAACGCCATATTCCCAAACCTGCCCCATCGGCATATGTGGGCAACAAATCACGTCGGAGGCCATTACTCTGGTACCACGTTTTGGAGGCTGGGTCGACCCCAAGCCCATTTTACGATCGGAAAAATCCTGCAACGAACTAGACCGAGCCATGATCGCTCGACTGGGAACCCAATGAACTGACCACTCTGCCACTCAAGAAAAGTGTAAATCATATTGCTCCTCAACATGCTCATGTGTTCAAGTACGAGGCGTGTTCAAATGAAACCGGACCAACCTGCAACAAGTGAACATACGTACGATGTACATGGTGACGTCACTTCTGGTGTAATCAGCACATACCATCCGTCAAGTTTGCAAAATTTCATTATCCTCTCATAGTTTCCTCAGCAGACTGTTGAAAACATGGCGGGTGTGACATGGAATCCGTCCAGAGATTAGCGAGCGGTGATTCTGTTTGCAACATCTGACGGATGTCGACAAGCTGACATTCATCGCAGAATGCAGGCAGTATATGGTGATAAAAAAATGTCGAAGACAACAGTGAAGAACTGGGCAACAATGTTTAAAGAAGGACGCGAGTTAACGAAATATCTTCCGAGACCAGATAAGGCGCACATTGTTGGAGGAAAACGAAGAAAAACAATCAAAAAAGAAGAAAGTGAAGAAGAAGAAGAAAAACAGGAGATACTTTGATAGAAGACAGACTCATAAATGGTGTCTGAAATGGGATGTGTCTGACCGAAAGGCGCAGATATTGCAGTCTTGCTGTAAACTACGCCACAACGTTCTTTTCAGGCTGAACGCTGAAGAAAAAGATGCGAGTGGATTGCAAGGATGCGCAGCTGACTGCGCAGTATGGAGGACTTCAATACTGTTCAGATTTATTTGCAAGGCCGTCCAAGCTTCTAAGTCATACAGGAGGATTTGAATGTCGGCGCAGCATAGTTTCCCGGGGAAGACTCTGCTGGGATCAGACTCTGTGCAGGAAGGTCTTAGATGGGACTGGCATACCGATCGTTCGGACAATGTCAGGATTGCCAGGTACGTCAGAGTTCTGTCTGCTGCCCAGGCTGTTGTTGGAGCTGTTTGCGAATGCCCACATTGAGTAGGTTTACTCGTCTGTGCGCCCTGAAAATCCCGTTAGGTGGCGGGCTGTAGTAGCTTTCTCCACACCCCAGGCGTGCTGATGAAGGTGGATCTGAGTCTCCTGGCGGTTGTGCTATGCTTGGCTTCATCTGTGTGTCTCTCACTACTACGGGGATCACGTCGATCTCTCATCTCGCCAGTCAGGCTGCCACGAAAACAGCTCGTTTCTAGGGAGGGCTTCGAGGAAGCCGAGGTGAGGGTCTTGGCCATTGTTTTGCCTGACCCTGACCAACATGTCTGACCAGTATGTTTTGCCTGACCCTGACCAACATGTCTCACCAGTATATTTTGCCTGACCCTGACCAACATGTCTGACCAGTATATTTTGCCTGACCCTGACCAACATCTCTGACCAGTATATTTTGCCTGACCCTGACCAACATGTGTGACCAGTATGTTTTGCCTGACCCTGACCAACATGTCTGACCAGTATATTTTTCCTGACTCTGACCAACATGTCTGACCAGTATGTTTTGCCTGACCCTGACCAACATGTCTGGTCAGTATATTTTGCCTGACCCTGACCAACATGTCTGACCAGTATGTTTTGCCTGACCCTGACCAACATGTCTGATCAGTATATTTTGCCTGACCCTGACCAACATGTTTGACCAGTATGTTTTGCCTGACCCTAACCAACATGTCTGATCAGTATATTTTGCCTGACCCTGACCAACATGTGTGATCAGTACATTTTGTCTCCCTTCCCTGCTGCCCAGGTAGATGGAGTTCACAGGAAGAGGTCAACATGGTTGCCGTCTACGATGTTCCTGTTGTAGTTGAGCCTTCACCAAAACCCCGGATTTTGGTCTTCGAGCCTGAAATACGGATACCCAGATGTGAGGCTGATCGTCCCAGGCGCTCCATAGAACCAATCAGTGCCTGAGAGTACGAGCCTGGTATGAGGGGGTCATCCGTATAGTCCTCCCGCTGTCACCCATTAATCTATTGTCACATTTCC
This sequence comes from Ariolimax columbianus, assembly GCA_036924085.1. Taxonomy (NCBI): domain Eukaryota; kingdom Metazoa; phylum Mollusca; class Gastropoda; order Stylommatophora; family Arionidae; genus Ariolimax; species Ariolimax columbianus. Next base: position 40,456,164 of record JAVGWX010000008.1, on the reverse strand, counting down.
TTTACTCAACGACATCACCCCGTTGCATACTGTCATTCCTTGAGGAATCGATTTGTAGAACGACGTTTTCAATGACGCGAATGACCGACATTTATATTTTGTTTAAACTCAGAGAATTACATGACATGGCCCTATAACGCCGAGGTTGTTCACCTGTCCGAGTTTACCTCCCACGGTAGAGGCAGCATCGTGGATGTGGTGGCGGTACAAGGGGGTAAAGCAGCTGCTGCTCCAGATTTACAGTTGCTGTAGTCTTGAGGGCACCCAGGAAATGTAACGCAAATACGTCCCTAATATTACTTGATGGCTTACTCATTTGAGGAAGGACAGAAGACTAAGTCAGTTTCGGGCGATGGAAACCCGCACACAACCCACCACTTCACATTATCACACGTTATTCTTTGCGCCAATTCGGCAGGTATGCCTGTTAGTTTAGCTTACTCAAACTTAACGTCTTTATACTGGTTTAGAAGACTGCAGATTATGTATACAAGTTTCTCTAACTTCACTTGATCTAAAAAAGACTACGCGCGTTCAATCCATTATTGGATGCATTGATTGACTCTGCCTCCACTATTTCCTATGGCAATGTATTTCAAGCATTCACCACTCTCACTCAAACAATGTCCTGATATCTAATCTGGACATTTCTTTCCTTAATTTGTAGCTGTGCCCTCGTGTTCTTCTATGAGGCCGTATTGTGAAGGAAAAAAACAACTTGTTATATTCTAATTTATCCTTTCCGTTGATTATCTTACAAAACTGTATTAAATCACCTTATATTCTCCTTTTTTCTAGACACAGTAGACTGGTTTTTGTGTTGTGAGGAAGCCAACAGAATTTTGCCAAAGCATCTGGCCACATAGCTGGGCGGTCTTGTGAATGTGTATACCATACCATACGTCGCACACACATCTCATTGGCCGTGTCTACCTGTTGTCAGGTATGCGTACCGTATGACGAGTCCAGTGGTATTTGGCCAATAATGTTGTTTTTTTTCCCCTGTCTAACGACTTGCTTAAGTAGTCCATGAGTTTTAGAGCTGAAGACTACAAGGTCGCTTCCACACTGCTGTCGCCACGTTGTGTGCTCGTCGGTTTGATTATTTCATCCCCAAACAGAAAAACAACATTTGCTTTAACCGGGAATTCGATCCTGTGAGGGAGGAATGCTGCAGCAGAGTGATACAGGAATCACCGACAATGAGACTAAACCATTCATCAGGGCAACGTACAGTGCAAAATGGAAGAAAGACCACCCTGGCCACATAGAAAACCATGGCTACTATCCACTCTCCAGGTGAGACCAGGTGATCATTATCCGGCTACGCACAGGTCACAACAGACTTAGATGTCATCTGTACAACAAGTTCAAGATTGGCACTACAGACCTTCGTGCCTGCGGCACAGCCCCCATGAAGGCAGAACATATTTTGCAGTCCTGTCCACTGTATACTGACAAAAGAAGTAGCATTTGACAACAGCCAGTGTCCTTCCACGAGAAGCTGTACGGAAGCGTACAGAGCATTGAGTCGACTGCTGCCTTCGTTAGAGTCATTGAAGTTGAGGTCTGACTGATTGATTGTTTGATTGTTTTAGAATGTACTAATGGTCAAGTGCCGGATTGGAGGGCCGGATATGAGTGATGGATTCGCGATCCATAGCGGAGTGCCAGAGTAGAATGCTGGGTTGGAGATCCGGGGTGGAGTGCCGAAGTGGAACATCAGAGTGGAGTGCTGAATTGTAGATCCGGGATGGACTGTAGTATTGGAGATCTGCAGTGGAGTCCCAGAGTGGAGTACCGAAAATGGAGATCTGAAGTGGAGTGCAAGAGTGGAGTGCAAGTGTGGAGTGCAAGAGTGGAGTGCTGGATTGGAGATCTGGAGTGGAGTGCCGTGAAATTTAAGAAAAGATATTGCGCTTCGTGAAATGACGAGGGGGAGTATGTAGAAACAGCGGGTTACTGGAACCATCAGTATCCACACTATTCGACACTTCTTGAGGGACGCTAAACTACCAGTACCTGCCACGAGGAGCGGAGGCTCTTAACAACAGAACATACCATATACGAGATAATGAAAGGCGTAGAGATTGGACACCCCATTTTCTCTCTATCATACACACACACACATACACGTACACGCGCGTGCAAGTGAACACACACACAATCACGAGATCTCGTTCGATGTATTCGTCGCTAGGATCGTTTCACCAGCGGCAATCTACGCTGCAAGTCTTTCTTTACTTTTCTGACTGCTGCTGTTGTTGTTGTTAGTGTTGTTGTTGTTGTCATTGTTGGTGGAAGCCATATGTACTGAGTTAGTTTCAACCCCCAGGCGAAGTTTGTTTGGTGTCGGGATACAGCGTGTCGTCTAACATCCCGAGCCGTGCTCGAGAAAGGCGAGACACGTCCTGTTTACAGGAGAACCACATGCACGTGATGTGGGAGTCTTGATCTTCTTCTTCATCGATCAACTGATGCTAGGCTTCTAGTCCGGTGAGGTTCACGATCAACTGATACTATGCTTCTAGTCCGGTGAGGTTCACGATCAACTGATGCTATGCTTATAGTCCGGTGAGGTTCACAATCAACTGATGCTATGGTTCTAGCCCGGTAAGGTTCACAATCAACTGATGCTAGGCTTCTAGCCCGGTGAGGTTCACAATCAACTGATGCTATGGTTCTAGCCCGGTAAGGTTCACAATCAACTGATGCTAGGCTTCTAGCCCGGTGAGGTTCACAATCAACTGATGCTATGGTTCTAGCCCGGTAAGGTTCACAATCAACTGATGCTAGGCTTCTAGCCCGGTGAGGTTCACAATCAACTGATGCTATGCTTCTAGCCCGGTAAGGTTCACAATCAACTGATGCTATGCTTCTAGCCCGGTAAGGTTCACAATCGACTGATGCTATGCTTCTAGCCCGGTAAGGTTCACAATCAACTGATGCTATGCTTCTAGCCCGGTAAGGTTCACAATCAACTGATGCTAGGCTTCTAGCCCGGTAAGGTTCACAATCAACTGATGCTATGCTTCTAGCCCGGTAAGGTTCACAATCAACTGATGCTATGGTTCTAGCCCGGTGAGGTTCACAATCAACTGATGCTATGCTTCTAGCCCGGTAAGGTTCACAATCAATTGATGCTATGGTTCTAGCCCGGTGAGGTTCACAATCAACTGATGCTATGGTTCTAGCCCGGTGAGGTTCACAATCAACTGATGCTATGTTTCTAGTCCGGTGAGGTCCACGATCAACTGATGCTATGCTTCTAGTCCGGTGAGGTCCACGATCAACTGATGCTATGCTTCTAGTCCGGTGAGGTCCACGATCAACTGATGCTATGCTTCTAGTCCGGTGAGGTCCACGATCAACTGATGCTATGCTTCTAGTCCGGTGAGGTCCACAATCAACTGATGCTATGCTTCTAGCCCGGTAAGGTTCACAAAGGAGACTGTGTGGTTCAGGTCTTCGCCAGCCCCCATCACAGCATGTCGAGCATGGTCGCTCCCCCAGACCAGACGGCCTCTCCTTGGTCTGTATAAGCAGGGCAGTCCCGCAGGACATGTGCCCCGCGTTTGCCTGGGTGCTCCACAACCACACGTGGCAGTGTATCTGAGACCCATTATGTGGATGAAGATCTGTGTCTGCCCATCTCTGCCAAGTTTGTCTATGCTGTCATTTTCTTACTTATTTTCTTTGTGCTGGTCTCTCAATTCCGTCCTCGTGGATCGTTTAATGTGAGTGTTCATGCTTCTTTATAGAGCTGTGGATGACCAGTCTGCATGCCGTTACTTCCGGGTTTTTTCGCGAGTTCATCTGTTTTCTCGTTTCCAACCTGCAGTGGACTGGGATCCACTGTTGGGCCAGGTCTGTTTTTTTTTGGGTTTTTTTTTTGAGACAGCAATCCGATTTTGGGAATCGTGATCAATATGTTTCACCTGACCAGTCAATCTTTTCTCCCCTTTTCTAAAAAAACCAAAACCAAAAACCGCATTACGTATTTACACTATTCTTAATAACATAACTCTTTCTGACTTCAAAACCGCATTACGTATTTACACTATTCTTAATAACAGAACTCTTTCTGACTTCAAAACAAAGAAAATAACAATCGTGTAACGTTGTATTTAGAAGATAATGCTCAGGAAAAAAACAAACCCCGTACATATTAATAGTAACTTGTACAAGACGGCAACTTTAGAAAACTGTAAACATTAACACGGGATTCAAAGGGGCGACGTGAGGCAGTAAAAAGGTAACAACCACGTTGAATTTGTGATGGTCTTTATTCAACTGTTGCTCGACCAGAATGTGGAGTCGACTTTGAGACCGGGAGGAATAAAGATCAATGAGGAACAAACGGTCGGTAGCGGACATGTTCGGCTCAGGTGCTGAATGGAGGGCGTTCACCTTTCGGCCGAAGTACTTTAGCAAAACAGCGTAAAGCGAGAAAATGGAACGAGCTATAGTTTGTGTAAACACTGTATTTGCGATTGCGTTCGGTGTCGCATAGGTGTGCCGATGTGAAGGCTCTGGTAGGGAATACATTTAGAGATGTAATATAAGAAATCGCGAAACAGTGGCGGAATTACAATGTGGGGGCGGGGGCGGAGGGGAAATAGTATTAATAAGTAAAGTTTCTTTTTCTTCTTCCTCTTCATCTTCTTTTTCTTCTTCCCCCACCCTCCTCTTTCTTCTCCTCGTCTGCTTCTTTTCCTAATTTGTCTTCTTCTTCGTCCCCTTCTTCTTCTTCCTCTTCTTTCTTTTCTTCTACATCATTCTCGTCTTCTTCCTACTCCTCTTGTTCTTCTTCTCTTCGTATACTTTTCTCCTCCTCCTTCCTTCTCTTTGTCTTCTTCTTCTTCCACTTTTTCTGTATTCTTTCTTCTTCGTCCTCCTCTTCTTCTTCTCATTCCTCCTCTTCTTGTCCCTTAATTCTTCTTTTTCTTCTCATTCTTTTGTCCTACTGCTCTTGCCTTGTGAGTCACGGCGAGGAGGTATTCGTAGACTTATGGTTCTCGATAGGTACGAGGGGCTCGTACAGCTAACATATTGAACTTTTGGAGTGTTTCGTAGATCCCCTCCATCCATCGTCGCCAGGGTTAACGTCGTGCTCGTGGCCTTGAGATCTCCATGTGGCGTGACCTCGTACACAGCTCAGCTCACAGGTCTCGATCCCATGTTTGACACCGACAACATCAGTAAGTAAGGAAGTTGTCCATCGCAAGCCAAGATGGCGTCATTATCAGACTGTCCTCGTCCTGAAGATGTAATCTGTGCTGAATTAGGATTATAGTCAGCATGAGGCTCCGCTGGACATCAATCTCACTCTCTCGTTCCGAGTTACCTGAAACCAGTGGCAAGACGTACAATCAAGACGACTGGAAGTAGCTCAAGATGCAGACATTCAGGCCGTATAATTGGTGAGACCAGGGGTCGCTTGAAACTTGTGGGAGTCGATCAATCGTCCACCGTCTTCTTGACGATTTGAGAGGCGAATGCCGTACCTCGCGACAGCAGCAGCGTCCACCCCCCCCCCCCCCAACGCGTAGACTAGTAGAAGACGCTGCTGCTGACCAGTGCCCACATCTGTAGGTCTAGATGAGGAACTATTAATCCATGGCTGAGGGAAGATTCCGGTCGTGGCATGCAATGAAAATGGACGCAATTTCCAAGTAGGTCATGCGTAATCTGTAGTGACGTCCTATCCAACAACGTGTATGAAGAACAGATCATGAATTCTCCGAATTCCGAGGAAAATTACACATAGGCTTCCTGCGAATAGCGTAAGACGTGCTAGAGAATGATCGCCACACAACACTGCACTCCATACATTAATTGGAACGAACAAACCCCACGAAAATCGCAGACCATGAGATCATACGTTACTTGGTCGCCATCTTACAGGAACTGAGAACATAACGTAGGGATGATCAACGTGTTTATAAGCGTCTGTTTGTTGGACATAGTAACACCTGGATGTTTCAGTATCGGTGCCAATTGGCAGTGCACCTTGTTTGCCTTTTGAATTCTATTTCCTATTTCTCTGTCCAGTCAGCCGCTGTCAGTGAAGACACTTCCCAGGTACCGAAACTCTGGTACCTGTTACCTTAATGATGAACAACTGTTTCACCAGCAGACACTGGAATGTGCTTGGATATCTCATCTGGTACTTGTTACATGAGATGTGTTGGGCTATTAACCGAGAAATGGTGCTCTGATCCTTCCATAAGAGTTGGTTGATACTCATACTTGCGGTGTGGGTGACCATGTGTTTGAAGACCTCACTCCCTGTGTTTCCCATTGTCCACATGTTCAGTCAAATGTCCTTGTTTGCTGTTGGGAGGAGTTGCCCGACTGTTTGTAGAGTTGTTGCTGTATGTGGCTGTTCTTGCCGATTGATCATGATACATTTAAAAAACCTGCAACATTTAAGTCTTTGGTGTTCTGTCTCAGTCATATGTGCACTTCATATTCAACTATTCGTCATTCGTGAAAACGTCTCCTGTCGAGGTAGTATCATGCATTATTATCATCCTCATCATCCTCATCATCAAAGTCCGTCGCTTCTCTCAGTGCATAGGCCACTGTCAAGACCCCGCAGCATATCCGGCCCTGGTCTGCTCTTTCTGCCTATCTCCGAGTGTTATCATTTAATCTTAGTTACTTCCATTATGCTATTGTGTGCGCCATCTTTAGTGTGCCCTGAAGAGAACAGCCTTTCCCGCGTGTTGAGTTTCATCTTAACCGCTCCTTTCCACTTGGTTTCAGTCTGGCTCATGACATCTATTTGCTATATGAGTAGCCGTTCTTGATTGTAAATCGTATGAACATTATAGCAAACAAACCTGGTGGTTTTACTAGACATGCGTAGCCGTTCTTGATTGTAAATCGTATGCACATTCTAGCAAACAAACCTGGTGGTTTTACTAGACATGAGTAGCCGTTCTTGATTGTAAATCGTATGCACATTCTAGCAAACAAACCTGGTGGTTTTACTAGACATGAGTAGCCGTTCTTGATTGTAAATCGTATGCACATTCTAGCAAACAAACCTGGTGTTTTTACTAGACATGAGTAGCCGTTCTTGATTGTAAATCGTATGCACATTCTAGCAAACAAACCTGGTGGTTTTACTAGACACAAACAAGGCTATGTTTATTCATTGTGACTTTCTCTGAACTAAATTATTATCCTCCTTCATCCTTGAAGCTGAAATCAAAAAGTGCGAAGCACTCATTCCAGAACCCCGACACGGAGCCAGGACAGTTCCAAAATAATCTTGGAGGTTCCACGGTTAACGAAGAAAAGTGAGCAGTCAGCAACAGAAAAGAAATCCACGTTCTGGAGAAGCTGAAGAGACAGTGCCCTAGCAACTCTCGGACGCACGTGTACACAGATGGATCGGTCTTAGTGAGAGATAAAAGGTAAGGCAGTGGAATTTACATCGCACACGTCAATGGCGACATAGGAAAATCACCCCATACCATCAGGAGATACCTGTACCAATTTCAGGTTTGAAGCAAGAGCTGTTCATGCAGCAAGTCAGATTCTTATCAGTCAGAACATAACTACAAGGAAAACGGTCAATCTAACAGACTCCGGGAGTGAACTCCAAGCCATCTCAAGCCCCAAACGAAATGAAATAAAATACAACTTCGGATTGCTATCTCAAAAGACGGATTTAGTCGTACAGTAAATTCAGGTCCACTGTGGGACCCCTGGTAATGAGAAAACAGATGAGCTCGTGAAAAATGGAAGTTGCAGACTCCCCATCCACAGAGCTATAAAGAAGCACAGACACTCACCAAAACGATCTATGACGACATAATTGAGAGACAATCACATATAATACAAGACAGAAAACGACAGCACAGAAAAACTTGGCAGATATGAGCCGACAAAGATCTTTAGATTCAGAACGGGACATTGTAGACTCAAGGCCCACCTCCACAGAATGG